>JAUMHE010000051.1:5206796-5225283 GCA_032359235.1 Enteromius mattozi
GTCCTGGTAAATTACAGTTTGCGTTCACTAAATATGAGAGTATATTTTTTTAGGAATTGTTATTAGGGCATCGCATTTCCTTACCCGCTGACGCTGCCTTGAGCACCGATGGGAACGTTCACGCACGTCATTCCCGTGAGCTGAGAGGCAGCTAGAGCGCATGCGCAAAACGGTCAGTCCCGACAAGCTCATAGCTCTCAATGGATTGAGGAAAATTTAATTGTATTTTGAATAAAAGTTACAGCTGGTCTAGGTTGGTTTTTCAGCATGATCAGACTAGCTTGTTTACTGGTTTTAGTATTAGTAGTTGTGTTTTTGTGTTGTTGTTGTGTGTGTGTGTGTGTGTGTGTTTAGCTGTTCAGACTAAAAACTAAAGTAAAGAAAAGTAAAGCTGCCAACCAGATGAACATTTACCCATCTTTAAGTTTTTTTTTTTGCTTAAGTTGCTTATTTTCCAGCAGAAGCAGTACTACGCAATGCATAATTTAGAATAATTAATATAATAGAGTTTACTTGGAAAATTTAGTTCACTTTTAATATAAAATTCAGTTAATTTACAAATTCATTATTTTATTTTTATCTATTTATTTTTTTGGAGATATATATAATTGTTTATTTTATTTTATTTATTTTTTTAATATTGCCAAAGAGCCATTTATGCCCAAAAGATGGCGCCACTGACACAGAGAAACCCGTGATGGCGTTCAACTCAGATGTTTGTTCCTTCGTAACTGTACCTAGTGGGTATATACTACATCTTGGTTATACAACAAGATCAGCAAGAACATTAAATATATTAATAAAAAAAGAACACTTTAATATAGTTCATCTGAAAGTTTATAAAAAGAGTTAAGATTCAGATTTGAGATGATTGATGCGTCCTCATAGTGTGTGTTGTTACATAACTTCTGATATAATTTATAACTCAAGGTGTAGAACAGAGATAGATACAAATAGTTGTCAAAAAGATCAGGAAGCTGTGGTTTTGCTTGGTACACTCAGTTGCACGCTATCAGAGTTAAAAAAATGTCGCTTACATGCCTAGCTTCTTCTACACAACCTTCTCACACATATGCAGTCACATCCACACCCAGATACATGTTTGATGTACACAGACATACACTCATACACAGACTGGCATGCCACCACCACCACACCCCTCAACAACCACAAATCTTTTTACCCCAAGACCCTCGTCTTCAACAATGTGGCCTAACCTTGGTTGAAAACAACCAAAGTCATGTAGACAAAGACTTCTGAAGAGTCAAATCAAACTAGTAGTAAACTTTCAGAAGTGAATAACAAGCGCAAGCACACCTGGACCGCAAAAAAACATCTGTTCACTGAAGTAAGTTGGACTTCTGAAACACTCAGAGCGGAAACCTGAGTGTGTATGCTATATTATATCTATATTACTCTATTTTTATCAATCAAGATTTTCTTAGCCTCCAGCTGGTGAGGACAATGGATGACTTGGTCCTTCCTCAGTCACAACACTGAACTGCAGCTTATGGTAATACCATGATAATGTAATCACACTCATTACTGACAAAGGTTCAAGTCAGATCATTGTATATTGCTTTGTAATCCCTTTTTATTAGCCTGGTGAGACAGAATGAACATATAATGAATTGACTGAATCTTATCAGTCAACTAAAGCCAAATGGAGATTTAATTCCAAAATATCTCCATTGTATTTGGGAATTTTCCGGACATCACTGTAATAAACCATACATTTCATTAAGCACATTATGTTATGCCTGTGGTTTTCGTTGCTTTGGGTTCAATAAAAAAATGTGTGAGAGTATATACAACTCAAGTTCATTGTGCAAGTTGTGTTATCAGTCACAACGTTGAAAACTACTGCCAATTACAAGGGAGTCGCCCTTTCAATTTCACTCACATAGGAGTGGTCATGATCAATAAGCTTAGCACTTGTCTGGAAAGACAGGAGGAGACTCATACATGCTAAACCAAAAGTAGGGCAAAAATGAGTTAAACGTCTAGTGAGGAAATTACTCCACCCCAACATGCAAAATGTGCAAGTGTTGTTCGTGTGTGGCCTTCAGAGTGTGTACTTACATCTGTTAGTATGTGTGTTGGTCATTTAGCATGCAGCCCCCCACCCCCCAACAACACATATACACACAGAGCAGTGGATGTCCTTTTACAAAGGATGCAAATGACAGACAGGAGGGTTCCATATCAGTCCTCAGATCAGCCCGTCTAATCCTCTCAAAGACCTGCAACACAATTCAGCCCCATTCAGTGAGCCAGAGTCAGATTTCTAACCAGACAGAGAAGACTTGATGGAATATCATTCAAGAATTTTAGAAGGAATAGTTCTGTCATCATTTACCCTCCCTCACGTTATACAATTTGTATGGCTTTCTTTCCTCTGCAGAACACAAATGCAGATTTATTGAATAACATTTCAGCGTATTTGTCCATATTATGTAGGCCTAAGTCAATGGTACCAATATTTTGAAGGTCCAAAAAGGATATAAAGGTAGTGTGAAATTAATCCATGTGGCTTTGGTGGCCTTCTATACAGCAACGTAATTACTTGATCAGCCTTTATCAATCAAATCATTACACTGATCAATGAAAACATACAAAACCTGCATCTTAAATCTTATGACATTTGATCATGTACCATGCAAAGTCCACTTTGATTTGATATTAAAGGGATAGTTCGCACATAATTAAAGATATTTTAAAAAATGTATGTTACCAAACAGTTTTTGGTCCCTACTGGCTTCCCTATTATGGAAGTCAATGGGGACCAGCAGCTATTCGGTTTCCCACATTATATCAAGTGTGTTTTTTTATGTTCAGCCTAAAAAATAAACTAATACAGGTTTGGAACTATATAAGAGGGTGAGTAAATGATAGAATTTTCATTAGTGGGTGAATTATCCCTTTAATGTTGGTTTGAGATCTTTTTTGGAGTTTGAAAATGATGGACCACATTTACTTTTTTGGACAAAACCAGCTAAAATATTCTTCAAACATATTCCTTTCTGTTCTGCAGAATGACAGAGGAATTTGAATGCATTAAAATAATAACTTTTTTCAATAGTACAGCTACTGTAGATGACAGAAATGGCTTACTAACCTTTTGTCTTGTAAAACATGCTCCAATAATCTTTGTATAATTAATTTAAAGGTGTATTAACCATAATTACCTTTTGGGCAAAGTGAAGACAATTGTAAAAATGTATTTTAAATAGGTTTACAGGTTTTGTAGTAATGAATATGCCACAAAAGCTGTTGAATGATCAGAACTTTGTACTCAATTTAAGATCTGAGTGAACCCAGAATATTACATCCATATATTCTTAAAGATAAATAAAACATTTAAAAAATGTTCTATAAACTCCCATTTTCAATTTAAGGAGTACATAATTTGATTTCAGTGGTCTCTCATTGACTGGAGAGCTTATATTCTTTCTTCTCACCTGTACACTTCAATGCAGCAGTGAATGGGCCAGTCTTTGCTTAGTCTCCAATGGCTTTTAATTAATAAGGGTCTGTCACCGACTCTGTTCCCCCATAATAGTCTTTTCAGCTGTCTCCACAACCAAACAAGCAGGGATGAAAGAGAGAAAAAAAAGATCATGGGCAGTGGGCCATTCAAACAGGTGTCTCCTCTTTCCTTAATACCACCTCTTCTTTCTTCCCCCTGCCTCTGCTCACCTCTGTGAATGGGCTGGCCAAGCAGTGATTTGTTTTCTGTCGCCTTGAGGCTGGAACTTTAGTGGCTGACGTATAGACTTCAAGGCACCAACATGCTGCCTGGTAGATCTGCAAACAGACCTCAAGTTTCTTTTCAGCCTGTTCTTTTCTCTAGTTCACACAACAGTCTGAC
This sequence comes from Enteromius mattozi, assembly GCA_032359235.1. Lineage (NCBI taxonomy): Eukaryota > Metazoa > Chordata > Actinopteri > Cypriniformes > Cyprinidae > Enteromius > Enteromius mattozi. The sequence goes on from JAUMHE010000051.1 coordinate 5,210,668, forward strand.
TTAGAGGCAGCATGCTCTTCTTCTTGTCCTATAATTCATCTCTGTTTTAAATCATTATTAGTAGATAAAGTTGGATAGGAAGAAAGACACATACAGAAACACATACAGATGGCCTAATGATGCTCAGAAAGGCCAGAAATTCTTATCTGGAATCATCAGACCTATTGTATCCTTATCAGAACCTCTCTGCCCTGTCCCGAGGGCTATTGTCATGGCCTGTGGAGAAGGGAGGAAACCCTGCACTAGGGACATTTTGTATTTGTCTGTGCGTGTGATATATTTTTAAAGAAGCAAACTGGCATACTGTATTTCGTGAAAATTAAACTCATGCTGTTCACTTTTATAAACACTGAATGGCTTAATTTCTATTCTGATTTTGCTGCAGTGCTATCATGACAACTCTCAGAAGGTTTTGGCATGGTATAGGATAACGTTAATGTATTTGATCTTGGTGGATAGACGTAGCTGCTGTTGTTGATGTAGATTTTTGTAGCTGCAAAATAATTACAGGAACTTAATACATAATGCTGGTATGGTTCTGTGAGTGTTTAAGACATGCTTTTGCTGCACAAATAAATTCACAAAAGCATTTAAAATAACCTGTAGCAGATCTTTACAGGTGGAGCTGGGGAAGGTGGAGGGTTTTAGTGGAACTCTGAAAGCAAGCTACAGACTCTAATGAATGCTAATCATCTATTTAAATGCAAAGCAGCAATCTCATTGGCTGCGAATGCAACATGAACCAATCGGCTTGTGCCAAGAAGTTTACCACTTTGAATCATTAGCCTGCACCATCTAGAGTTTTATGATAAAACTAGACATTTATCTAATGAGCATGCCTTTTTTGAGGAAAAGTAGAAAGACTTAAGAAATAATTTATTGTAAAACATGCTCCAATAATCTTTGTATACTTAATTTAAAGGTGTATTATTCATAATTAGGCCATGGGAAAGGCCACTTACGAAAAAGAAGTTTATTCAAGTGTTCTATTAGCCCCAAGGAGTACGGAAATAGTACACTTGCTACTAGTAGACTGATATTTGTATACTTAGTACATAAAGTTTACTTGAATATATACTAGAACTTTACCCAAGTACAAAAACATAAGTATACTACTTTTTTTGGTAAGGGTATAACACATATCCTAACTCAGACCCATATCAAGACACACAAAGTACCCAAAATGGAACAGTAATAATAGTACTTGTGTGCACCATGCACAAACAGACTCTTAATTAATTAAATTCTACACTTCTTATGCTATTGTTCTTCTCTTTTGCCACAAGCATGTAAACCTCTGAGGACAGCTGTCTTTAAACCTCTGTCATCAAACCAACGGTCAACTTCTTTTTGATTGCAAGAATCAGTGTGGCACACACAGGATGAGGAAATGATACATTCATGGATGACAAGTTCTTTGCCACACTGACACAAGAGAAAACAACAACGAATGCATCGATTCCGCACACTTTCATTCTCCTACTCAGTGTGTCTTAATGCCTCTGTGCCTTTGACACCTCTGTGGTCTCTGCAGACATAAAAGGCACCGGTTTGTGTGTTACTGCAGCTTTCTTTCATCGTCCCACACACACACATACAACCACACATAAATACACACAAAATCTGATTTCTTAATGTTCCTGTGGAAAATCTGTGAGACACAAAATCAGACTTCAAAAGAAAGAGTAAGTTCCATTAAGCCATGGCCTAATACATATTTAAGATTTCATACAATAACTTTGAGGTTATTTTACAACATACACACACACATTTCACAAAAATAAGCAGCTTTTTTTCACCAATTATAATCATAAGAAATATCATATTAGAAAGATTTCTGAAGACTGGATACTGAAAATTCGGCTTTACCATGACAAGAATAAATGAAATAGCATATTAAAATAAAAAAAAAAGTAGCCTACTTTTTAAAAAAGTAATAATTTTTCTCTCAATATTACTTTTTTTTCATCAAGTAAATGCAGCCTTGATGAGCAAAAAATCTCTCCAAGAGGATTTATTTAGTTGTTATTAATTTGTTTATGAAATATACATCAGTTATATGCATATAATACATTTTGACTATAAAATTATAAAAGAACAATTAAGTGTGACAGACTTTGAAGGCACACACATGCATACAGATCACCTTACAGCTCTCCCAGTTTGAGAAGCCGTTCTCTGGAACCCATCTCTGTCGGCTGGGGGCAGGTGAAAACACATGTTCTCCCAGAGGAAAGCACACACACACACATTGCCAAAGGGTTTTTGTCTCCAAGAACTGCCCTTCCTTGCTCCCTACAACCAGCGAAAGGTCTGACCCCTCATTTTAGCCAGGTGTCCCAACCACGCTATACGTCTCCGTTCACTAAGCAGCATCTGTGCCTGCTACAAGCCAGTATTGAATGACTGCGATATTATAGAATACAGAGTATGGGATGTTTTCTGCTTAAAAGTGAAGGAGGGCTCTTTGTGATAACTTGCCATTGTGTTTATGAAGCCACATGGCATGGCCTCACACAATGATCTTCAAAAGGTCTTCTCTACAGTAAACAGAACATATTAAATACAAATCTTAAGTGTCACATTTTCCCAGTTGTCCCTCTATACCTGTAAACATATGCATATAAATGAGTTAAGTTAACTTTGCTATGGGGTTTGGGTGATTTCAACAAAGGAAGAACTGTACGATCTGTGATCACTCAGCCTGCCTCTGTGATTTTATCTGATCATTCACACATTAGCACCTCCTAAATGTGATAAAACAGCCATTCAAAGTATGCAAAACATAAACAGCTCAGAGCACTTAAGGGATTAACATACAGTATGTGTCTATATGCACAAAACTCTCATTTTTTAAATTAATTTCATTTATTAATCACATGGAAAGTGTTGGTGTATACTTTTCACAGATCAACCTCAAAGTATGGCAACACTTTCACAAGTATGTGAGTGTGTGTGTGCAGTCTTCGCATCTGAAATGTTTCTGCCTGAATGACATTTAAAGGTGTTTTGAAAGTTTTAGTGAGTAAACCACTTTTGGGAATTTAACGTCTCTATAACAATTCAACCGACAGCCATTTATGATGCACACCAAACAATATATGTGATCTTAGACCACAAAAACAGTCATAAGTAGCATGGGTATATTTGTACCACAAGCCAACAATACATGTGTCAAAATGATCAGCTTTTCTTTTGTGCTAAAAATCATTGGGATATTAAGTAAAGAGCATGTTCCATGAAGAAATTTTGTAAATTTCTTACCAGTAATATATCAAACTATATTGTAAATATATTATTTTTTTTTATTAGTAAGATGCATTGCTCTTCATTTGCACAATTTTAAAGGCGATTTTCTGATTTTGAAATATTTGTTTCTCAGCCGAGCAATACAGTCATATCCTAACAAACCACACATTAATGGCATTATTTAGCCTATTCACCTTTCAGATGATGAAAAGCTTCAAAAACAAACAAAAAAACCTTATGACTGGTTTTGTGGTCACATATATAGACTATAATATAAACACAGGCAAACTCTTACAATTACAGAGTACTTTATTTATCACTATTTGTGTATCATATTTCCATTTAATCATTTAACAGACGCTTTTATCAAAACAGATAATGAGACCCACAATAGCAACAGCTACACAAGTGCAGTTACAAGCCTCAGTTTTAACGTATTTTTGGGACGGGCAAAGTAAACCGGTTTTGTGCGAAGTTTCTGCAGATATAAAGCTGATATACAGATTGTCGTTTTCTTCAATCACACACACCAAACTCGAAACACGAAAACAGGAAGAGAGTGTTTGCGAAAGACTGAGACGGGACGTGCTGTGAGGGGCGGAGCTTCTGCGAGAGAGTGGGGTATTTAAAATCGTCTGCGCTCCACAGAGTACTGTAGAAAGTCACTGTACGCTTACTGGAGACTGAGAGCACTGGAAGATTGTGCGTAAAGATGGCATATTACGAAGTAAGGCAACAGTTATGTAGTTTGATTGCATTTAAATAATTGAAAATGTCTCTAACATTGCCTCTTCTTTTTTTTCTTTTTTTTTTGCAGCACATCGTCTTTGAAGATGATTCATCAACTGATAACAGCTCCGACTTCGGCTCGGGGGACATTGGAGCCAACTTTGAGGTTCCGTGCGATTTGGACGTCAGTCACGACTTCCAGAGGATCTTTCTTCCAACCGTATACGGAATCATATTTGTTTTGGGTCTTATCGGGAACGGACTGGTTGTTCTGGTAATGGGCTACCAGAAGAAATCCAGAACCATGACGGACAAGTACCGCCTGCACCTTTCAGTGGCGGACCTTCTGTTTGTGCTCACCCTGCCGTTCTGGGCTGTGGACGCAGCCAAAGACTGGTACTTCGGAGGGTTCATGTGCGTGGCCGTGCATATGATTTACACGGTGAATTTATACAGCAGCGTCCTCATCCTCGCCTTCATCAGCCTGGACCGCTACCTCGCCGTGGTCCGCGCCACGAGCAGCCAAGCTGCGAGGAAACTTCTGGCCAATCGCATCATATACGTGGGCGTGTGGCTCCCCGCCGCGCTCCTCACCGTTCCAGACCTGGTGTTCGCCAAAGCGGAGACCAGCTCTATCCGCACCTTCTGCGAGCGCCTCTACCCAGAGGACTCTATCACAACCTGGGTGGTTATTTTCCGCTTCCAGCACATCCTAGTGGGCTTCGTGCTGCCGGGGCTCGTGATTCTCATCTGCTACTGCATCATCATCTCCAGGCTGTCGCGCGGCTCCAAGGGCACGCAGAAACGCAAGGCGCTCAAGACCACCGTGGTTCTGATCGTGTGCTTCTTCGTCTGCTGGTTGCCGTATTGCGGAGGGATCCTGCTGGACACACTGATGATGCTGGAGGTGATTCCTCACACCTGCGAGTTCGAGCAGGGCTTGCAGAAGTGGATCTTCGTGACGGAGGCTCTCGCGTACTTTCACTGCTGCCTCAACCCCATCCTTTACGCGTTTCTGGGGGTGAAGTTTAAGAAGTCCGCCCGCAGCGCTCTTTCCCCCAGCCGGGGGTCCAGTCTGAAAATTCTGCCGAAGAAAAGAGGAGGGATGTCATCCGTATCCACAGAATCCGAGTCTTCTAGCTTTCACTCTAGTTAACCCAAGCGCGCTCATTTTGAACTGTGACTATGCTCCCAAATATTATATTAATTACATGAAATTACCAGTTGTATGTACTTTGTATAAGAAGAATACAGGCTGAGCCTGATTGAAAAGTTGCTAGAATGTAAATATGTCTGTCAGTATGGCATCACATACTGAATGGCTTCCAGTATTACTGTAAAATCTCTCTTTGTAGTGAGAAGAGGTATTGTGAACATACAAATGTGTTGATAAGATGTTTACTGTACATATCATGTATATAGATTTTTTTTATCTGGTTCCTTTCTGCACTTATGTAGACCATTGCATTTATTTATTACATGATAAAGGGACTGAAATAGGGTCCCTTCAAGTTTTAAAAAGCTGCTTTGGCAATTTGAAGTCCTCTCAATAAAGTTTTTTGAGTACTCAAAAATATTGTGTGGGTGTGTTTTGACCGCTTCCTTAGAGCTTTATTATTATATAGAACACGATGATGGAGTTTCCCTACAATGCCCACCGTTTATACTTCCACTATGCAGAGACATGTGACATTGTGGAGAGCGCTGTTACTGTTACTTAGCTCAAACTTCTTCAGAGTAGTCTTGTAAACTCATGTGAAGTGAAAAAGTACAAAAGGTTCTCAGTCTGTAATCTCCCCCCCCATGATGCAAACATTCAAGGAAGGGGATTCCCTGAGATGAAAACTCTCTCATGTCTGACCAAACACACTGAACATCCCTTTATGGGATCCCCAAAATGCTGTGGAACTCATTCAACCATGAACAAACACAAACATGAGCTTTCTTATATGCAAAATAGTGCACTCTTGCATTGACATCTTGTTTTGGTTAGCGTTTCAAATTTTGCTCACATCTTCTTCATTTTGTGTTTTCTGGTATTTGCCCCCCCCACAAGCGGGCTTTCACCCTTAAAGGGATTTTGTCTACTTAGGTGGTAACATAACAAATCAGTGTTGCCATGTCTTTAGCACACATCCTATATGAGTCACAAAACCTCATTTTGCATGCTGTAAAATAATATGCAACTCGGTGTGCTGCCACAAGGAAGTTTAGGTAAAAACCCACTATTCGGGTTAAAGACATCATGCCCGTAATCACATTTGCTAGACAAGCATAGTTCAGTAGATAAAAACACGTGTTAGTAGTACATGATTTCCCTTTCTGTGAAACTCAACATGATGTAAAATAGCTTTCACTAAATCAAAACCCTACAATAATGCAGAAATCCATGTACTGCAAGCAAATTTTTGTAATAGTTGAGTAGGTGATTTTTGGTGGATGTATGAAGTAAGTTCTCCTGAAAGGTCTCCTGGCAACCACAGTTTGTCACATTAACCATAAGAAACTATGCATCAAAGTGATCATGGGGCATTTTATATATATATATATGCATGTAAAAATTGATTTAAATTAAATAAATTTAAATTTAAATTAGATAAATTAAATTTTACACATGAAATATATTTATATATAAATTATATGAATATAAATATATAACTGCAAATACATGTAAATATTTTCAAAATACTGAGCTGCTCATACATAATAAATATACACAGTACATACTGTATATTATGTAATCAAAAAACTTTTATTTTGGATGTGATTAATCGCAATAAATAATTTGACAGCACTTATATATATATATATATATATATATATATATTACATCACTCCAGTCTTCAGTGTCACATGATCTATCAGAAATCATCTAATATGCTTATTTGGCGCTCAATTATTAACAATGACTATGTTGAAAACAGCACTGGCTGCTGAAAATTCAGTTTTGCTATCACAAGAATAAATACATATTTTAAGACATTCAAATGTAATTTTTATTTTATTGTAATATTATGTTATAACATAACTGTTTTGATCAAATGAATGCAGTACTGGTGAGCATAAGAGATCTCTTTCATGAAGAAAAATAAATGAATTATTACAAACGTTTGATTTGTTTTTGTATATATAGCATATGCAATATAAAAAAAAGTTAAAATAGCAGTCACTCGCCCCGGTCTACTTTCAAAAGGTAATAAGCACCCTTTAGGTGTGCTTAACACTAAGCAGTAAAAAATGAAAAAATGGTGACCGGATAGTTCATTCTGTTCATTTGTAAATCCTTTTGTATGGAGTTTACGTATGCAGCCCGCATTTATTACTCATGATCCATGACAGTAGCATTCAGTTCAAATGGGGCGAGGATGAACCACAATAAAACCATGGGAGGTCTTTACAGAAGGAGAAAGTATTACAGCAGCACACAGCAGTGTAGAGCTATAGGAAACAAGAGCCTGTGACCTCTGCATTGCAAAAGCTGCTAACCGGGCCACCGTGTTAAGAGGTGGAAATGTGTGAGAGTTGACCCATTGAGAAGCAAAAACCACGCGTAAGGACAATACAAACGAACACCGGTGACTGGACGGCCCGTTGAGTCAGAGTAATGGGTTCTAATGTAGAGTGTGAAAGATTTGCATGTCTGAGAGTGTTAAGTGCCCATCAGGCCTCTGTTCCCCCGGGGGCCGTAAGAAAGGAGAGTGGTCAGTGAACATTCCTAAAGAGCTGGTCATTTATTTGGCTGTTAAACCCCCTAGTTCACCCTGTCAGTCTGAATATATCTCACTCTATACTCATAGACAGATATAGAAAGGGATTAATTAGCCTTCTTATCCAGTAATCTCTCTATGTATAAAATTCCAAATCTTGACCAACACTGAAGAATACAAAATATCTGTTTTGGAAACTCTGACATCATTTATTCTTTCAAACCTGTTTGACTTGAATTTCCTTGGATGACAAAACGAGAGATTCTGAACAATTGTACTGGCTGCTCTTTTCTCCTTAGCTGCAAAAACTAAAGGAAGTTTTAAAGGCATCGTTTGAATTTCTTTCTTCTGTTGACTATACAATCTGAAAAATGCATGCAATGAAAGTCAATGCTCATCAGAAAATGATGGCCAAAACATCTGGTATCACTTAGATTAAGGAATACTATTCACTAAGAACTAGTTGCTTATTAACATGCACATTACTAGCACATTAGCTGTTTGTTAGTACTTAAAAAGCACATATTAAATGTCTTTTTTTGCATTTAAGAATGAAAGTCATACAGGTTTGAAACAACATGAAGGTGAATAAATGACGACTTTTATTTTGTAAACTATCTTAAGGCTTTAAAAATGTCATAAAACTATTATTAGTATTACTAATACTAATACCAATAGTAAGTATTACTAGTAACTTATAAAACAGAGCTCTCACTGGCAAATCCATTAGAAATGTAGCCATGTCTGATTCACAAACACAAAAACGAATCTTTCCATGAATCTGTTGATAGTAGTCTGTTTCTCAAAACCAGTTTAACTGATTCTTTCACAAAACTGGCTGATTTGGTTTTCAAATTCAATTTGAGTGACATCAGTTCTTGAGAACAGCTCATGAATATTTTCAACAGCAACTTTGGTTTCTTATCCAAAGCTATTGTGTGAATTCAGAAAACATAAAAATATAATAAAACATGAGTGATACAGATAACTTCGACTGAAATAGCAAGGGAAAGACAGACTATACATTCTGCAAAATGTCTTATGTTCTACAAAGAAACAAACTGGAACATGAAGGTAAGTTTATTGGTGAATTACTAAAATTTACAAGAAGTATCATAAATAGCCCAAATGAACCATGTCCTATATGCCAAACAAGCTCTCCATTGATGTATGGTTTATTAGGATAGAACAATATTTGAAAATCTGCAATCTGAGTGTGCCAAAAATCAAAATATTGATAAAATCGCCCTTAAGGTTGTCGAAATTAAGTCCTTGGCAATGCATATTACAAATAAAAAATGAAGTATTGATATATTCAAAGCAGGACATTTAGAAAATAATTCATGGAAGATGATCTTTACTTAATATCCTAATGATTTTCCTAATGATTTTTGTGCCATAAAAGAAAAATCGATAATTTTGACCCATACAATATATTGTTGGCTATTGCTACAAATATACCCGGGCTGCTTATGATTGGTTTGGAGGTCCAGGATCACATTTTTCTGTTTCATTCTTACAATTGATCTGTTCACGGAACTCAATCTGACCTGATATGTTTAAATCAGTTGTAATAACACAAAAAACAGCAGCTATAGTACATTTGTCAAATTATTCTGCTGAAGAAAGAAACTCACACCGTTTGGAATGACATGAGTGTGCGTAAAAGATCTCAAAACGTTAATTTTAAGGCAAAACAATTCCTTTAACGCTGAGTAAAAGCGTCCACAAACCCCACCGTGGGCTTCGTTTCACAGCTCTGCATGTGTTTTTCCACTTACGAGCAGGGTGAGGGTTAGAGGGTAAAGCTATTGACATCCATAGCGCAGGAAGGAGATCATGTCTGGGACCATTAGCGGCCACTCACAGTTCCTGCTAGATTGACCCTAGTGGGGCAAAGAGACACTTTACGACCCCAGTGACCCCCAAAACCTCAGCATGTTTACCCAAAAGGACCGGAGCCACAGAGGTCAGTAAAACCAAGATCATTTACAAATGAATCGCAGTTCCAGGGGGCTTGAACAATGACCAAACAAATGCTACTGTATCAGTAAGCAGTTTAACACATGTCGGACAGTTATTACGATCCAAAATAACTTATACATACACTGATTCCCACACACTGTCATCATCATGTACAGCCACGATACTATACACATAATTATAACACTCTACGTGTATCACAACACTATCTCACCACCAAAGAGCCTGTTGTGCGATAAATGGATAAATGTGTGTTATTGTAGGGGAAGTGGCTGTTTGGAAGGCAGTTTCCTGCTGAAAACCCACAGGGACACCAGCTCCCGCTGTGAAAATACTTATGGGGTCTGACTACAAACCATTTCACATTTTTCACTCTAGAACAACAATGCTACATTTCAGCAGGTTATACAGATAACAGCTGATATATGACAAAGTCAATAGAAATGCCTCTTTAACCTGCATATATTATGTTGTTGTTATAATGAAATACTTAGTGATAATAAACTGGTTTGTTTATTTGAGTTGTTATAGTAACACGTTTTCACTAATAAAAAAATAAGCATTAAATAAAAAACTGTGCTGTCAAACGATTAATCACATTTAAAATAAAAGTTTTTGTTTACATAATATTTAAATGTGTACTGTGCATATTTATTGTGTATATATATATATACATTTAAGTAAAATCTTATGTTTATGTATTTAATATATTTATATATAATATAATCATATACATGTATATACATGTAAATATTTTCAAAATAAATACTGTATGTGTGTGTATTCATTTATACATAATAAATCAACACAGTACACATACATATAGGATGTAAACAAAAACTTTTATTTTGGATGTGATTAATCGCAGCGATTTAATCCAAAAATTACATTTTTATTTAGTTTATCTGTATGTATTAAAATAACTGAAACTAAAACTGAAATAAAATTTAATATAAACTAATACATCAGACAAAAACACAAAACTATAACTAGATTAAACTGAAAACAGAAATTCTAAAAATAGAAACTAATTTAAAATATTAACAAAAATAAAAAAAAAAACTGTTATTTAACATCATATATATATATATATATATATAAGCTAATAAAAATAATTAGTTAATAATAACAATACTTTTTTAGGTGTAGCGAGCATGTTGTGTACACAGTTTGATTTATATTAGCCTGTGGCAAATATGTATGGTTGGTTGTAACATGTATGGTTGCTATGGAAGCATAGTTTGTTTGGTAATGAATGATTATGCCATTTACACTATAAAGATGAGTCAGTCATATAATAATAATAAAACACGAATAGTTGGCTGACTAATGTAAAACTTAACAAATAACATCCACATATTGACTGTTTCAGATAGAGATAGAGAGGACTGGTGTTATCTTCCAAAAAAGCAGTCACACCCTCCTCATTTGTGTTGGCGTGAGATCAGTTAGCAAATTTCCGTTTCTTGGCACTGGAATGCTGATTAGCTTTGATTAACTTGTGTTTTTGTCAAAGATGAAAAACCCAAAAGTTGGCTTGGTTCTTTGAAAGCATCTTATTCATGCCAGTACCGAATATTATTTTGTCTTCACGCGCTATAAACCTTTATTCCTCCCCACCCTCGACTCTCACCCGGGGCTATGCTTGGAAATGTGATCTTGGGGGATGTGTGTTTTGAAGGAGGGCAGCTGCCCCTTTTAAAGGCTGTAGATGAATGATGGGATTAGATGTGGAATATATGAACGTTTACGAATGTTCAAGTTTAAGACTTGTGACTTATTTAATTATACATGCTCATCTGAGCCAATAATGGTGACTTCCATTTATCTGTTTGTTTACATTACAGCTTCTCTGATTCAGTCATTAGAAGTGATTTTGTAGTCATTTCAATCTTAATTCTCACCCTTCATTCCTCTCAGAAATATGATATGTTTCTAAAGAGGATCTGAAGAGGATTTTGTCAAGTGATTAGCGGAAAGAAGAGCTTGTATCAAAGCGTGCGGGTCGGTATTCACTTAGCACACACGCGAACACGCATGCAAACACGTGCACACACACACACACTGTACTGACAGATGGGCAGGTGCTTGGGCACCTGTTGGTACAAAAGTGGACTCACTTACATTCTTTCTCCACCTGCAGTCTTTCTAACACGGTAGTCATCCCTTGTGGGAATACCCACGATACACACACACTTCCTCTTTTAGGCCCACATGTTGTAACTTTGCCCACGCACATTAAATATCCTCCTTTCTGTTGATTTGTTTGTATGGATTATAATGGATAGTTCACATGCATTGGGTCTGTGAAGTCAGGTTAAGGATAATTTATTGTCAGTCCTACTACATAATAATAAAACTCTGACTTGACAGTATGAGATCATCTGTTATAAAGTAGCATACATGCTAGCCCTATGCTTATCTCACATAATTTAGGGCCACACCACATGTTTTCTCAGGCGTTTTGTGACAAGCATGACCAAGCAATCAGAAACATATTCAGATGATGATATTAACGATAATCCTTTAAACTGAACAAATTGTTCCACTGTGTTTCTTCACAACAATAGGCTATTTTGGCCCTGTGGACTTTTAGAAAATAAAAATTTCACAATCTCACTAGCTTATCTTAACGCTTTTAAGAGGAACTGTTCTTTTTCCTCTTAAAGCAATTCCCACCACAGTTTTTTTTTTTTTACTGTTAGTTTTGCATTGTGTTTAACAGTTTTTTTGTGGTGTAAATTACATTTTCATTTCGGTTAATTTCGTAGCTAGAATTTTATGCTTCCTACATATACACGATTCTAGAATATTTCCCTACTTTTGAATCACATCTGGAATTAACATGCTATAAAGGAATTTTCTTGTCATTTTTCTTTATTGTTCTTCACTAATTTATGCGAGATAAGCATAGGGTTAGAATGTACGCTACATTATCACGATTAATCGTATCCAAAATAAAAGTTTTTTTTTTACATAACTGCATTTAAGTTATATTTTTATATTAAATATATTTATATATATATTTATATGTGTGTATATATATATATATATATATATATTCAATACACAGTACACACAGATATATAAACAAGAACATTTATCTTGGACGCTATTAATCGCATTTAATCACTTGACAGCACTAATTTTAATATAAATATTCAAATGGTTCATGCTTATTTCACTTATTCTTTATATCATCAAGAAACATGCAATAATTTATCATTTTCACAGTAGTGTTTCACAATTAGTATTAAATAATAGAGAGTTAAACCATAAAACCCATTAATAAGGGGATTTTAAACACCAGCAAAAAATGAAATGATAAAAAAATGGGGGAAATCTTGAAGAATTGGAAGACTTTTTGATATCTATCAAGTAATTATCAAGACTCATCTGAAAAAACAAGCATGATAATTAAACAAAGCCTATTAGGCTACAATTTTCACACTATATAAATATATTTTAATATAAATATTTAAATGGTTCATGCCTATTTTACTACTTCTTTATATCATAATAGTTTGAAACATGCAATAATTAATAATTTTCACAACAGATTTAAAAAAAAAATTAGTATTACATAATTGAAAGATAAATAATAAAATCCATAAATAAGAGGATTTTGAAAACCAGCAAAATATAGAAAAGTTGGAAGACTTTTTGGAAGATATTTATCAAGTTTCAAGGTTGGAAATTTTCAAGACTCATCTGAAAAAAAAAAAAAAAAAAAAAGGAGATAAAACCACCAACCCCCTGGGACATAACAGTCCCAAAGTTGAAGAACCACCGAACAGCTCAAACAACTACTTGTCTGTTTGCATGAAACCAGCAAAGACAAACCATAAAGTGCAATGGAAAACATATTAGCTCATCACAGGGTTCAAAGTTCATAACATGCTTTAAGGTTCCAACATCAAAGCACACATAAAATGTATGAAATTGAAATAGTGAAATCAGACAAAGCAAAAGCGTCTCTTGGTGAGCATTCACATGACAGTCATTAACCTTGTGGCTTTATTGCTCCCCATCGGTGCATTAATCCCAGACACTGTGTCTAATTAGCGTGATGTAAGAGAACCTTCAACTTGTAACTCACACAAATCCAATTCACGCTTATAATTTAACCTTCCCTTAGAGGCAAAGATAAAGGCTGCGAGCGCACACGCATGTCAACAGAATGAAAGAAGAACCCATGCGGTCATTTGACCTCCTCACACCTCTTTAGTGAGGAATAAATCATCTCTGCAGTAGCTCTTTCTCCTAAACGGCCCAGAAGAAGTGTGTTTGAATCAAAAGCGAAATCATTTTATACGCTCAACCCCCAATTTCCCCTTTCGTCAGTGCAACACAATGGTTTTGCGGGCAAAGCTTTAGAGGAACCTGAGTATTGAGATGCTGAGTGAAGGTCTGAAAACCGTTTTCCCACTGATTCAGAAAAGACTTCCCATCAGGAAGAGGGAGAAATAGAACCTGGAAGTTTACTCAGAGGTTTTTGTGCCTTGTTTTTAGCCGATTTCCTGTTGCGGTCCACCCTCGGCCGAGCTGCACGAGGAAGAAAGGGCTTAGGCAAAGAAAGAGAAGAAGGAAGGATAGTGGCATAGTAAACGGAGGAGAGGGTTGAAAGATGGAGGCTTCCCCCTCCTCCTCCTCCTCCTCTTTCTCCTCAGCCCCCCAAACCCAGCTGTCTAAATGGAAAGGTGGCATGGCAAGGATGGAGGAGGAGGTTACAGTTGGAGGATGCTTATTGTTTTGTGATTCCTGTGTTTAGGGTTCGGTTTGTGTCCCACAAACAAAGGCCCATTCTACTGGAAGGGATATCAGCAAGTCATTGTGTATACAGGTTTACAAACACGCAAAACCAAAAACAAACTCTGCTAGCTAAAGAAATTGGAGCGACGTGTCCGACTTTGCACTTGCATAGCATCAAAAATCTATTCTATAGCTA
>JAUMHE010000051.1:5232163-5249122 GCA_032359235.1 Enteromius mattozi
ATCCCAGCTCAGCCGTCTACTCACACTCACAGCCACCAGAGTTTTAACGAGCACCACCTGAATTGAATCAAGCACACCGCATTTAAGCAGCACTCACCAGAGAGTAGACGGCGGAGCTCAAGGTAACAATGCTCATACTACCTTGTGTCCTATGTTGCCTGCTTTCAGTACCAAATGGCATTTCTGAGTTCTTTGTATCTAGACAGCTGACTGCACCAAATACTTACCTGCACCGAGCACCTTGATCCCTGGATTCAACCTGACGTAAGCGAACCGCATTATACCTGCCTTTAATACTCACCTTGTATACTTACCTGAGTCCTTAGCACCACATGGAGTGAGAAGAGATCAGAAGATCGCATACAAACCTCGTTTTACTTACCTGAGAGACATACCTGTGTTCTGAGAGCTAATTGAGGAATATGCGATCAGGAGATCGCCAACGGATGAGTAAAGCTCACTGAGAAACCCACCTGCTAATGCCCGGATCTAGAGGTGACTAGTTTGAGTTAGCGATCAGGAGATCGCCCACTAAAGACTGAGTTAAGCCTTGAGCCATAGATTTTAGTTTCGTTTGTTTATTGATGTGTTCAAACTGAACACCTTTTACTTTGAGCTTACCTTGTCGTCTGAGTACTGTATCTGAGCATTACACATATGCTACTTGACTAAAAAGATATGTTTAGTTAATAGATTACATTACACTAACATTGGCTTGCTTTAAGCCTTACGCTGGTGTTGGTTCACTCTTTGACTATAAATCTAAGTACGTAAATAATATCTAACAGGCTGACGATAGGATGACATTACTATGAGGGATATCGCCCAACATATAGTTTTGGCTGAGCGATAAAGTAATGCAAGTAATTTTAAAAGAGGTAGTTATTCAATGCATTTTGTTTAAAACCAATAGAAAATTGCCTAAAAGAAACCTGAAAAAATGGGTTTGTGGACAGGTGTAGTATCAGGTGTGTTTTATTATTTATGACTTATGTAGGGCCTGTTATCATAACTCAGATTCATGGTCAAGCTCAATGTGAGCAACAGTTTGCGCTTCCTAACAGTGACCGGCTTTCCTGTGAGTCTAGGGAAACAATGGTGGGAAAAAAAGTTCTTCATTGACGGCACCTATTTTCACACGTCCACGTGAAAGCAACGACAGCATGCACTCTACGCCCTTGACAAAGACCACCAACTTCAACAAAGACACTTCTGACAAAAAGACCATCATGACAACATAAACAAACCATTAAAGGTATACCTGAGGTTGCCAGGCAGTCCGTGGGAAAATGGGGAGGATGAGGGGTTTACCGGATTTTCCTAATTGAAAGGTGAAGTGTGTAATTTTTTAATGTCAAAATACTTATAAAACTATAAGGAAGCCATTAATAAGTTGATTTTTTCTTAAGTGAGGCTCTGTGGTGCTATCAAAACATTGATGTGTTTGTTTGAGCATCCGGACCAACTTAATACAGCAACACTGACTCAACCAATGCCTTTCTGAAGTGATGTCTGCCTGAACAATGGAAGACTGTTGATCATTTTTTTAACAATGTTGGCATATAAATTACACATTGTGCAAATGTAAAAGCATTATATGCATCTGAGATTAATACTGGAATTGCACGCATTTGATATCAATTATGCACGTGTAAAAATGTCATAACCTGATTAAGGTAATATTCCATAAAAAAAACTGAATGAGACAAAAAAACATGCCTGCATTAATCACAATATTGAATCATGTAAACATTATATTCATAATATACACTGTAAATTAATACAGAATATCATTACTAGAAATGTTAGTAGAAATGTCGTAAAATGTCAGTAGTTTTTCAGTATGCAGTTTTATGAAGAAATAATATTTTTATTCAGTATTTAGCATGCATTACATTTATCAAAAATGGCAGTAATGGAATTCCTAATGTTCTAAAATATTTACATTTCAAATAACATCCCAAACTTTTAAATGGTAGCATATGCAGGTATACTTCATTAGCATATAAGCATTTTCCGATAGTCCTTAACCTGAAAATAATGTGCCTGGTCATTTCTTTGCATGTAGCTATCCCTGTCTGTAAGAGAAAGAGAGAACAGCATGAATCAATGTAGAAATAGGTTCCTTGCCTGCTCTGACAGTGCATGAATTGTCAGACTTTGTGTGAAACGCACAAACAAGCACCTGCTGTTAGACACAATGATCTTCCTCCGAGGACTCGTTTTTTCACTATGTGCTAATGAGAGACCAGCTCAGTCAAAGACACAGACACAGACAGACGTGCTGTTTTTATTCCCATGCTTAAAAACACAAATACTGTGTGCAAATACGCCTACCCCAAACGCATGGCCTATATGTATTCAGCATGCAGGTCCCTACAGGTATTTGTAGCCTGTGTAATTATAGAAGCCTGTTAAAAACACACCTGAAAATCAGGATTATGGGGGTTTTGCTTTTGCAACCAACACCATTAAATCCTTGCTGGATTTTCACTCTTTGGAAACTCAAACCGAAAGACTTTGTTTGACCTCAAACAGCTCTCGGAGCTCTAAGTGCTCCTGTGACCTTTTTTTTTGCTGATCTTTGACCTCTGACATCTGTACTCTGCTCTTTTGCTTCTGGTGGAGGTATCTGAAAGCTGTTTTTATGTATATTTGTCAATGCAAAATGGAACTTCTAATGGTAAGTAAATGAAGAAAATTTGCATGGCATAAATATTTCTTACCAGTATTTTGCATTTTAATTTTTCTAAAATATATATTTAAATATATTTTTTTAAAAGTATCTTATGCTCACCAAAGCTACATTTATTTAATCAAATAATAATAAAATTATTTAATTTAATATGATAATAAATACATATATATTATTCATTTGCAACTTACTGCATTGCAGCTTAATTTAAGAAATAATCAACATATATATCTCTCAACGGTTAATAATCATAACGAAGCCACTGAATGCTGTGCCATGCACTTTTCTCACAAATGCAGTCACAAGAACACTAGAGTGACTTCAGCACAGCTCTCAGAAAACAAGTTACTTCTGTCTAGCTAACGTCATTTAGGAGGGGGGCGCCTACACATGATCAAGGTTACACCACCAACAAAAAAACAACTCTTCAAAAGTATATCTGTCATATCTTGTTTTACAAACATTGACAAATACTTGTTTTCACTCCAGGGAGATCTGGCAGTTATGATGTATGTGTGCAGGATTGTGAAAGACATAAATCTCCTGACTAATGCAATATCTTATGCTCACACTGGCAACTGCAAGCATGCAAGAAAGTCCTAGTACTCCTGTGCCAAATGTCACAAAACATCTGATGTACTGAAGACGCCCTGCAGACAAAACTGTCTAGACGCCGTTTGCCTTAACGCCAGACCTGTCTCAGGTGTGCGTGTGGTGATTCAGCCAATGTCTTAGCGTATGTTTATCATATTTACTGAGTATCATCAACAACAAAGTGATTTTACAGATTGCAAAAAAATGTGTTTGGGTTTGAAACACATTGAAGGCACATAAACACTCATGCACCCTCATACAAATAGAAAGATTGATAGGGTGTACAAATGAACTGAACCATTAACATAAATAAAACTGTATTGATTAAGTACTTTGTGAGCGTTACTTTTTGACGTCTGCATGTCTTCACTATGCCTACCAATGAAAGTGTCACTTCAAAATTTAAAAATGCCGCCTAAGGATAAAATCAACCGCCATGACGGAAACCACAAAACAAAAAAGACACCTACTCATAGAGACCACAACTCAGGGTACGCCCAACAGACTAAAAACTCTCACAGATACATAAATACATATACATACCACAAAAATGTGTTCTTAGTTACTATGATCGACCAGAAAGTGTGGTTTTTATCCCAATCAAACGACAAGGTACGGATATAGATGTCTGTCCACAAAGTCTTCCAGCCACACACATCTGGTAACCGAAACTTGTCAACAACATCTGTTACCTCTGTTAGTTTGAATGAATGAATGAATCTAGTAGTAGTTTCAGAATGATTGAAAACCTTAATGATTGTATTTCTGATAGCCTCAAATCAGAGTTTTAATGTAATACATTTACAATAGCCTACTTATATGATCATTAATAACAGGCCAACATTGTCAAAATTACTTTTGCATGTTTCTAACTTATCTGTTATGTTGTTCCAAAGAAAGCTTGTCTAGTTTTGACTTTTGGGCAATGTTAATTGCTAGATAAATAGTTATTTAGACGATTTTTGGCAAACTTTTATTTGGTGTTGCTATGTTTTTGTATGTAATGCCCACTTTGCACATACGTTATGCTTTTGTTTTCTTATGAACATCCTGTTTCACTTGAAAATATATCAGATTAGACTGTAATAGAGCGACAAGCTACAGTGAAAATATTTTGCAAAGAGCAGTTCACTCTATTACCAGACAATTAAAGGGGCTTTGTTCAAACAATTAGAACTGTCACAACCTTTACTGGTATATTTAAAATCAATCTATTCATTATCTGTTAAACATAATATAATATTTGTTGATTATTTATAAATGATAGCTATATTGAAGAGTTGTACCACAAGTTCTACAATTTTAGCTGTTGTGAGCGTAAAACAATCACATTTTAAAAAACACTGCATGTTGTCTTACAAAAATATTAATGGGGCACATTTTTCATTTCACTTGCATGTTTTATGCATAAATTAACTCGCTGGCGCCATCTTCTGTCTTGATTAAAAAGCTGGCTGTCTACATATAATATAGTAATAGCGCCATCTACCGTTAACACAATGCACTTCCTTAAAAGCTGACAATACAGTGTGCCGATTTGGCCATGAAATCATTTTGAAAAGCAAACGACAGAATAATTTTGTTTGTTTTGTTTAAGTTATTAAATGAGGTAGATGACCAGAAGCGAGACCAGTGCAAAATGTAACAGCGGGTGGCAAGTGATGTCAATACTTTTTGCAAACCAATGTATTGTATTTTGACGTTTTAAACGGCAAAAATACTACCACAATATATATAAATAAAAATACAGCACAGCAATTTATATAAAATTGCAATATAACGCCCCATTCAGTAATCACAAGTTCACCAGCGCAGAGAACAGTCGCAGGTATCACGTGACACTGTCACTCCCAAAACATTTTTATATATGATGCCACTCAACAACTTGCCAACTACAAATTTGAGCGAATTTATTACAGATACATAATGTGGTTGTCAAAATAGCAAGATTATTATTTATACTTTTTGCACTATATGGATCCGACACTTTACCTGATCAGTCAAACCTCTAACACGCTAAGCTTCGCCCGTTTTAAGTAACCCCTATTTTTTTCATTCCGTGTTAACAAATACTTTTTAAAATTCTTGACATTTCTCAATTGTTTAAAACTTTATAGTATCTTTCTGACCTCAAGATGATGCCATGCCCCTTAACAGAAAGCTTGAGAATGATTGGCCACTATGGTCCAATTGCAGTAGCAGGACCGAAAAGCAAGAATCTTATTGGATCCTGGTGGCGCGAAAATAATCACATGGTACAGCATTTCGCGCGAAAACTTCTGAAACAGCTCGTGTGCTTCTTGAGGTGGACGGGACGGAGAGTACGTTATTGTTATAACTTCGTAATAACAATTTATTACAAAAAATGGATCTTATGGAACAAGGAGCAAATCCCAATGCTGGTCAGACGATCAAGGACGAGCTGGCGGAAAAATGCCAAAAATTATTTCAGGCTTTTTTGGAAGAGTGAGTAAATGCGGTGCTTCTTATTGTTCCTCAGTATCATGAAGGTTACACGATGGGTAGCGTTAACCGTATAGAATAATTACAGTATTTCCCATGAAACATTACACGCTTGTACACTAACATTAGTCGTATGATTTCATGGTAAACTATTAATATGTATTTATGTTAAACTGTGGAATTAATATGTTTGCATGAACATTACACCCGTGCACGTGAACACGCATTATCTTTGCTATACTGTACTATATATCACTATGCTGTACACTATATTGATGTGTGCCTCTCCGCAGGTTTCAGAATAGCGATGGAGAGGTGAAGTACCTGCGGGACGCAGAGGAGTTGATCCGGCCCGAAAGGAACACACTCGTGGTCAGTTTTACTGACCTGGAAGGCTTTAATCAAGAACTGGCAACCGCCATCCAGGAAGAGTTCTACAGGTGTGAAAAAAAAAATCTAAATTGTTTTCATACATTGCTTTTGAATGTAGTCACCATATACTCACCAAGTACACGGCCATTTAATTATTAATGCTTAAAACCCTGAAACAATATAATGTAGCACATGATGCATAAATATAAATACATAATTTCAGATGTGTAGTTATTGTGTAAAGTAGTGTGTGTAATTTGAATATGAAGTGCAAACTGACATTTGGCAGAGGCTTTGACAACTTAAAAGCTGCTTTATTAAATTGATAACGCATTGTTTTTATCAGCATGTATAAAGTAAAACTTTTTTTGTTTGTTTGTTTTAGACTTTACCCCTTTCTGTGCCGTGCTGTGCGTAATTTTGCTCGGGATCATGGAGAAGTTCCTGCCTCAAAGGAATTCTATGTTGCCTTCCAGGATCTTCCAACCAGACACAAGTAAAGAGAATTTTGAAGACATTTAAAATACTGTATATCTGACAAAATCATATATTAGTTTCTCGTTATTTTGAACAAATGCCTCTTTAACTAACGTGCTCCTGTTCTGGGCTCCTGCAGGATCCGTGAGTTGACCGTGGTGAAGGTTGGTTCACTGGTGCGCATCAGTGGCCAGGTGGTCCGTACTCACCCGGTTCACCCTGAGCTGGTCAGCGGGACCTTCCTGTGTTTGGACTGTCAGGGAGTGATAAAGGATGTGGAGCAGCAGTTCAAATACACTCAGCCGAGCATTTGCCGCAATCCTGTGTGCAACAACCGTAGACGGTTTCTCCTGGATACAAACAAATCTAAATTCATCGACTTCCAGAAGGTATGACAGAAAGCCATAGACTTTTATGTGTTTTTGTCCCCTTTCCTCTCTTGAAATTATGTAAAAGTTACAGTGCAAAGCATGTATAGGTAAAGTTCAAAACAGGTTCTTTGTAGTTGATTATGTCTCATTGGTAGGCAAATTTTTCTGTTGGTTAAGAAAAAAATAAATGAAAAATTCTTACATTTTTTTTCTGCAAAATATTTTGTGCAATACGCAAGTGACATGTCAAAACCTGTTTTTTACATGCTCATTTGCAATAACATTTTTATAAATTAAATCTTATATTTAAACTTAAAAAAAAAAAGCAAATGGAGAACTTAAGTCCAGGAAATAAACTAAAAGCTCAACAGATGTCAGTTTCAAGTGGCATAGGGCTGAATAATTATTTCTATTTTAAAAGCTAATTGTGCCATTTCTAAAAAAAAAAAAATTATAATAATAGTGTTTATTAAAAACGGAATTTAGAAGGTTTGCTGTGCTGGTTTTTATGACTGCATAATTAGACCAAAAATGCATATACATTATATACAAACATGCTTTAAAATAACATTAGTTATTTTTATAATAAAATGATAATATAAGAACGAAAAAATATACAGTTGTAATATTTCACTGGAATAAAATATATAATATTGTTTCTCTAAAACATAGAACATGTTACATAATTAAATCACAGTGTGTGCAATTAGATAATTGCACCCCTTGTTGCCATTATTTCAACTTCAGTTTTAATCGTGCAGCCCTATACAGGAAGAGCCAGAAAACAATATTCCATGCTAGAATCTTAGTGTATTTTGACATTTTACTTGCCTTGATTCCAGGTGCGTATTCAGGAGACACAGGCCGAGCTGCCACGGGGCTCCATTCCTCGTAGTATGGAGGTGATTCTGCGGGCCGAGGCTGTGGAGTCGGCACAGGCTGGTGATAAATGTGACTTCATTGGCTCCCTCATCGTTGTGCCAGATGTATCCCAGCTGTCCACACCAGGTACACACCTCTCATCCAGTCGGCCGTCACTGATGTTTACACAGCGGTTGTAAGTCTGAGTATTGACTATGTTTGTTTCAGGTGTGCGTGCTGAGACCAGCTCTCGTACAGCTGGGGTGCAAGGTTACGAGAACGAGGGTCTCCGTGGGCTTAAAGCGCTGGGTGTCAGAGAACTTTCCTACAAACTTGCTTTCTTGGCATGCCACGTTGCACCCACCAATCCCAGAGTAAGAGTCAAGCCCATTGTAGGCATGGAGGTCTTGTTTCTGTTATTCCAGATTATTTGAAAAGGGTGTCTCTGTTTGTAGTTTGGCGGTAAGGAGATTCGGGATGAGGAGCAGACAGCGGAGAGTATCAAGAAACAGATGACGGTACAGGAGTGGGAGAAGGTGTTTGAGATGAGTCAAGATAAAAACCTCTACCACAACCTCTGCACCAGCCTCTTCCCTACCATTCACGGTTAGTCAGTTTGAACATCAATAGTTGGGCACAAACACAAATTGATGCTAACAAAATGAATTCATATATTAGGAGTCAAGTGGCCAGTAGCAGTACAGGAGAGTGGTTTGGCTGATATAATGCAGATAAATAAATTGGAAAAAGTGAAAATTTGCAGTTTTTACCTTGAATGAATAGTTAATATTAAAATGAAAATAAGTCATCAGTTACCACACGTTCTTATAATCGCATATGGTATATATTGATCTTCTAAACACAAATGTAGAGAATTGTATTGGATGCAAATTCCCCAAAACTTTGATGCCCTAAAAAGTTCATAAAGACATTGTAAAAGTAATCTATATGAACCAAGCGGATCTGGCAGATCAAGCAAGCACATTTTAGCTGCATTACCATATTTGATGTGCTGTATGTATGTGCATCGATTAATGTCTATATATGTCTCTTCATAAGACTTTGATTAAATCATTTGATTCATGTGGATTTCTCTTCATAAACTTTTTATGAAAGTCTGTTTGCTAGGATGAAGAATGAGTAAATGTTCATTTTTTAAAGAGCAATTTCAATCTGATCTGTCCTTTGCCATGACTTTTAGCGGTGTAACTAAATGTAGTTGTGTTGATTTACTCATCGAAATAGATTAAGATTGACTAAACTTTTAAAAAATTGTATGGTGCAGTTAAATAAACATTTCTAACATTAAATCTGTTTTTTTTTTTTCAGGTAATGATGAGGTAAAGCGTGGTATTCTTCTCATGTTGTTTGGAGGTGTTCCTAAAACCACCATGGAGGGCACATCTCTGAGAGGAGACATCAACGTCTGCATCGTAGGAGACCCCAGCACAGCCAAGAGCCAGTTCCTGAAGTAAGACTTGTTTATCTTGTAAATCAAGAGCACTGTTAACAGACTATACTAATGTAATTATTCTTAAACACAAATCAATATTTCTAGAGTTTAAAATGTAAAGGAAATAAGGTGTAATATACTGACATTGTAGAAATGTTTTACGTTTCCTTCGGAATTATGTACGGTTTGGCTGTTATTTAGGCATGTTGAGGAGTTCAGTCCCCGTGCGGTCTACACCAGCGGTAAAGCCTCCAGCGCTGCCGGTCTCACAGCTGCTGTAGTGAGAGACGAGGAGTCACACGAGTTTGTCATTGAAGCCGGAGCGCTCATGTTGGCTGACAATGTGAGTCTATCTTTACAAATGATTTATGTAAACCCCCTGTACATCCAAGTCGATCTCTATTGATTTGATATTGTTGTCCGTAGGGTGTTTGCTGCATTGATGAGTTTGACAAGATGGAAATGAGAGACCAAGTAGCCATTCACGAGGCCATGGAGCAACAGACCATCTCCATCACCAAAGCAGGGGTCAAGGTGAGAGTCAAAGATTAAAATGCAGATTTATAGGTCACATATTAGCTTATTAACGATCATCAGTGCATTTGGGACATATTTCTACTTGCAGTTTGAATATAAAGATAAGGCATTTATTTTCCAGCTGTTAAAGGGTTGCTCCACCCCAAAATGAAAATTTGTCATTCCAAACCCGTGAAAGATTTGTTCATCTTCGTAATGCAATTCCAAAGATGAACAAAGCTTGTACGGGTTTGGAACAACATGGGGGTAATAATTAATGAAAAATGTTTGCGTTGAAGTGACCCTTTAACGTTAAGTAATAACCTAACCAACTGCATTTACGTAAATACTGGCCAAGAAAGGCATTTTGCATTAACTTTGAGAATACTAGACTTTTTTTGACAATGCAACATTGTATTGTCAATGAAACCGCAATAAAGACGGTAGTCTAGATATCTACAAGTTTATCATGTCTACCAGTATATTGCACACCGTTGACCACTGTAGTTAAGCTATTTATACTTCTTCCATAAAAGACTAATTTTGTCAAATTGTAGGCCACTCTGAATGCTCGCACATCCATCTTGGCTGCAGCAAACCCAGTGAGCGGACGTTACGACCGCTCCAAATCTCTCAAACAGAACATCAACCTGACAGCACCTATCATGTCACGTTTTGATCTCTTCTTCATCCTGGTAGACGACTGCAATGAGGTATGAGCATGCGTGTTATGTCCAACAATGCAACAGCATATGAAGATGATTGGAGACAGGATGTTGTTAGACTCTTAAATTCCTCGATCTTTTATTTCAGGTCACTGATTATGCCATCGCCAGGCGTATAGTGGATCTCCACTCCAGAATTGAGAATTCTGTCGATCGTGTCTACAGTCTAGATGAGATTCGCAGATACCTGCTATTTGCTCGCCAGTTCAAACCAAAGGTGAGTGACAGGACAGCTCATCTTCATTCTTTCTGATGTTCTTACTGGCTGAAATAGGGAATGGTCACAAACTATTTAGAAGCTCACGTAGACTTAATGCAAGCAGGTGTATGCTTGAAGAGGTTTCAGATCTACACACCTGGACACTTTGTTTACAATTTTTATAGGACCGGTATTTGGCGCCACCCGGTTATAATGTCACAATGTCGGTTATTTCTTATCTGTGTTTCAATCTGTGTGTGGTATCAGATCTCAAAGGAGTCTGAGGAATTCATTGTGGAGCAGTACAAGCGTCTGAGACAGCGGGACGGCTCCGGAGTCACTAAATCAGCTTGGAGGATCACAGTCCGCCAGCTGGAAAGCTTGATTCGTCTGTCTGAGAGCATGGCGAGGATGCACTGTTGTGATGAGGTGTGTGATGAGGGGGGTGCTCGGTGCTCCAATTGCGTCACCGAGCTTCTGATTTAGACCTGCCCAATAAATCCTGCCCACGAAAATGGTGAAAAACTGTTTAACGGTATAACTCCACCATTAAGTAATATATAGT
The DNA here is from genome assembly GCA_032359235.1 of Enteromius mattozi. Classification (NCBI taxonomy): domain Eukaryota; kingdom Metazoa; phylum Chordata; class Actinopteri; order Cypriniformes; family Cyprinidae; genus Enteromius; species Enteromius mattozi. Next base: position 5,243,455 of record JAUMHE010000051.1, read on the forward strand.
CTTGTTTAACAGTTTTGCTGCTGAATACAATTGAGAGGTGTACATTACCACCTCGGGTGTGCATTACTTTTTAATAATTCAACAGCATGTCACCAATTATTACTTACTTCTGTCTTCTTGTTTCTGTCTTTCAGGTTCAGCCAAAGCATGTCAAAGAGGCTTTCAGGCTGCTGAACAAGTCTATTATTCGGGTCGAGACTCCTGATATTAATCTGGACCAGGAGGAAGAGGAGGCCTTGGAGGAGGAAGAAGATGGCAATCAGATGAATGGTACAATCATTTCTAGACATGTAAACACTTAATTCAGCTGCTAAATAAAGTGATTTTGATAAATCTATAAATCTACGATAAGTTTTGATAGTCTAGTACAACATTTCTCAACTGGGGTCCCCAATGTTTTAGAGTTTGGGCATATTATTCTTACCTAAAAGTAGAGAAATAGTGCACCCAAAAATAAAAAGTCTGTCATCATTTACTTACACTAATGTTGATCCAAATGACATATATTTTTCCGTGGAGCACAAAGAATATTTTGAAGAATGATGGGAACCGAAACTGCTTTGCTATCAGCATTGAATGAAAGTTGTACAGATTTGTAGAAATATAAGGATAACTTATATAACGAACAAAACTATGTACAACATTAATATAGTTTTCAGCGTATCTTAATACAAAGAGGGCCTTAGAGTCAAAAAGACTGTTTCAAACATACTTGTTTGTTTTCTTGCTGTTTTTAGGCCATGATGCACCTAACGGTGTGAATGGAGATGTTAATGGAGAAGTGAACGGTCACGAGCATACAAATGGTATTAACGGTCACGGGGTCAATGGTGACACCGGCAAACCCTCACTGCGACTGTCATTTGCAGAGTATAAGCGCATTTCTAACCTGTTGGTGCTACATCTGCGTCACGCTGAGGAAGGTGAGCACTCTGTACAAGTCTTAATAAACTGTCTTTTCAGCAATTATTATGCAGTTTTAACACAAACTACGACATGACAAGCTCAGACAACACAACACAGCCCACAGGAATCTAATTTACATTGTGCCATCTCTCCTAGCCGAGGACGAGACTGCGCTTAAGAAGAGTGAAGTAGTCAATTGGTATCTGAAGGAAATCGAATCAGAGATCGATTCAGAAATGGAACTCATCAATAAGAAGGCAGTGATTGAGAAAATTATCTACAGACTGGTTCACTATGTAAGGATTTAAATCTCTCTATGTGTAAGGTGTATGGGAATAATTTGTGTGGAGATTTAATTAAGTGTTATAACAAACAATTTCTTTACTTTCATCTTCATCAGGATTATATTTTGATTGAGCTGACACAGTCTGGGCTGAAAGGATCAGCTGAGTCCAGTGGAACAGAATCCCAGGAGGAAGATGTTACGCTGGTGGTCAACCCCAACTACACCTTTGATGACTAAACATTTTGCTCTTTACATTTCTAGCTGTATTAACTCAAAATAAGAGTTGTTATTTGAGATGGTATTCAGGAAGTGGTGGTGTGCCTCTTCAGTCCCTTCTCTTTTTGTACATTTATAGCCCCCCCCCCACACACACACACACAATGTTTTTGCATTGCTTCATAAGGATGGTTATAACTCATTTCTCATTTTTATGAGGATTTGTGACCTTGCAAAAAATCTCTTTGTAAATATGTGTTTTTGTTTTTATTCTGCTGTTTTAGAACATTTTAGAATGTTAGTGATGCATAAAGTGCATAAATAGATAGTTTTGTTAAGTGCTGTCAAAGTGTAATGTCAATATAAGTTGTGTTCATTATGCAATAAATAACGTTTATCTGCTCAAAAACATGTTTTTATTCACGTTTTGAAATCACTTATGTTCTTGGCAGTAGAAATCTTATGTTTAAATACCTATTATATTTTCATAAAAACTAAAAAAGAAAATGTTGGAATTTCTTTTAATAAAATTAATTTCTAAAACGAACTTTGAAAATTACAGATAAATATACTTTTTAAAACTTAAAAAGAAGGTATTGTCAGTAATGACTAACATTATTTGTTATTATTTTGAATTGAATATGCTCCCAAAAATGTACGTCATAGTGCGCCACAAAGTCACGTGAACGTGCTTCTGTTCCTTACACAACAAAGATGGCGGCGCCCTGTAGGAACATAATGAGGTCGACTTTGCAAGGTAGATAAACGTGAACATATGATTAAATAATTTGTTTTATAATCCATGATACATCTGAATGAACTGACTGTGCATTAATGAAATATTTTAAACGCCACTGACTTGAATTGCTTGCCAGGCACAGATAAGATTCATGCAGAAATAATTGACTGTACTTGCATTTAGTTTTATGCAAAGAGCCGTTCAAGATAAATATGGCTAATAAGAGGTCTGGGAAGGTAAAGTGCTCATGATTTTCAGAACCTCGCACAGATTATGAGGAAATCTCATCAATCTGATGAATAATGAAGTGATATTACATGAGCAAAATGTTGTTATGCCGAATATCAGAATAAAATGTGGTTAAGCTATAGGCCACTTGTAATCTCAGCCATGCTGGTGCACTGCTTGTGTACAATACCTGTTCAATAAACAAGAAGTTAATATTAAGAAACTTGTATTTTAGACAGAACACAACTCCAAACTATGCCAGAGCAGTATCAATCGTTGTGCGACTTCGAGCATCACACAGCAATGGTGTTTTGCTCCTGAATGAATCAATTGGTTTTAAATAAATCAGTCAATTATTCAATGACTAAATAAAGACAGTGACGTCGCCACCTACTGGCATTAATAAGAAGCGCTAAAAATGTAGACTAGGGATGAAATTGAGTTTGATTCCCATAATAAAACATAATTGCCAAGTGCAAATGTAAATATGAGCGTTATCTATATTGATATGCTTATATCTACAGTAATATGTGCTGGCATGTTATGCAGATGATAACCCGCATCACTACGCATACCTGCTTACCTGAACAGACATTTCGTCTTCATACAGATAACTCTACTTTCTTAATAGCACTGAAAATTCAGTGAAAAATTCCATTTTTATTTTATATCTTGTTGTTCATAAAACATTTTATTCATGACCTACAGTAGTCAACATCTGAAACATTTCATCAAAGTTGTCCTAAAACCAAATACATTCTAGAAAATAAATGCAGGTTGAATGTGATTATGGTCTTTCACATTTTTTTCAGGTTTGTACAAGTTAACAAATAGGACATTGCGGATTGAAAGAGTAGCTCATCCCAGACTGCAGGATAATGTTTTGCTCAGCAGAGCTCTATACTGTGGACATTACACTTTACAAACCATCTCCAAGACAGAGTCTCCAAAGGTTATGAACACACAGAAAGCAGCAGAACCTGAAAACAAGACCAACCAACAAAAGAAAGAGGAAGAAGAAGAAGAGGAAGATAACAGGCCTGAGTACATCCCCAAAAGAAAGGCTAAAAATCCAATGATGAAAGTTGGATATGCATGGTAAGTACTGCCAGAATAAATCAGTATTGAAAAGTACTTCCGACCACTGACACTGAGATGTTTTCTTCTAGGATGATCGGCCTGCCTGCTGGAGTCATTGGCTTTATTCTGGCAAAGAGACAGGTGGACAAGAACCGACTCAAGCAGCTGAAAATCAGACAGAGAATGAAGAAAGCCAATGAGGGAGATTATGAGAGCGGGCGATATAAAGCAGCTACCAGGATGCAGTGAAGGCTGCATTAGTAAAAATGACTCTATTGTGCTAGAGAATGGCTTCATTGTGCACATAATCGTTGGGTTGCCATGGAAACGGTGAACTGAGGAGGATATAACAAAGACATTGCAGAAAGCAAGCATTTATGATGGTGGATCTTTTGATCTTAAGGATGAGGAGTTGATTTCATTGCTGTCTGTTTGAAATGTTTAATATATATGATGCAGTCTTCACCAGGCCTGTTCATAAGCATAAAGAAAACCACTAGTAACTATTAAAATCAATTAAATAATACTCTTTGTTCTTTTTATCATGATAATCCTTACAATAACAACGATTACATATCAAATAAATTGCTGTCCAACATGTGGCATGAGAACATTGTAACAGAAAATACAGGTTTATTTTGTTTATACAATTCAAATCTATAACAATCCATTTATATGTATTTAACACTTGACTACTTATTCATGGTTTATCTTTGGGGGCACGAAGGAAAGGCACCATTGTACATCACGTAATCTGTGGCATTTAGTTAAGTGTAGTATGAAACTCATCAAGAAAAGTGTATATAAAGATGTCTATGTGATAAATACTCTAAATTCATAAACTAAAATACAGTTTAAGCTATACCGTCGACCAAAATGTACCAAACACAAGTAATATCTATAGTAAATGCAGCAAATCCAAGTCTATACAGTAGAAAATAGCATAATACAGATACACTTCTAATAGACGGCTTCCATTTTCATGACAAAGTAATGGCTATATAATATCACTCATATTTTACTGGAACATATGCATATGATTAGTAAATCATGGAAATGATATTCATCCCTTACCAGTTGTTTTATCAGTTTGAAGCTAGATATCTTTTACAAGTACTGTATTATTCGAATACATGTTTGTTAGGTCTGGATTGAGAAGACACTGCATAGTGCATAAACATTAAAGACAAAACAGAAAGGTCCATCGGCAAGCTTGAAGCTTCTATCTCTCTGCATATCCGATAATTTGCAGGAGGAAGATAAAGATCTGGACAATGTCAACATAGAGGGAGAGAGCCGCAAACACATACTCCTCTGGCCCGATGGAGAGCTTCCTGTTTCCGATGAGCAGCTGAGTATGATAGGCCAGAAACTAATCATTTGAAAACACACAAATGCAAGGAAGTAAAATTAGGATCGAATGAGTAAGCAATTTTGCCATGCAGGACTGAAGTATTTCAAGAAATGGTGAACTAAATTTGAGGCTGTTAATAGACGTACCAGAGTGAATGCAATGGCCCCTATTGCTGCATAGAGCATGTGAAGCCATGGAATCTGAAAGGAAAAGTGAATGAAGTCAGGTAAATGATGATCAGATGCAAACACAAAATGCAAAGTCATGCTTACGTATTTGAATGAGAGCACGATAGCCGTGATGATGCCAGTCACAAACACTACGATTCCGAGGACACAGAAAAAACCTGAACATTTCGTGAAATCCACCTATAAAAGAACAGAAAAACATGGTAACATACACTGACACAATCATGTAAAGTCAAGGTGATGGTGAACAAATTATGTGTGTAGCGCACCTTAGTCTGGAAGCAGAACACCGTCACCGCAACAGACACAAGAACAGTGATGCCCAGGGCCAGGAAAACCGCCTTAGTGCTGTAATAGCTACAAACAAAAAATGCAATATTCATAATTCTAGATTATTATGAGCTAAATAACTACTATCCAGATTTTTTGTAATGGACATAAACATAATAAAAGTCTATATGCTCAGCAAGGTTGCATTTACTTGAAATATACAGTAATAAATAGAAAGCTGACAAACAGCATTTTTGTTCAATTAATTTTTTCCCCACGTACATTCTGAATAAATGTATGCAATTCTTTGAACCAAAGTTTTATATATACACACAGTACAGGCCAAAAGTTTGGACACACCTTCTCATTCAATGTGTTTTCTTTATTTTCATGACCATTTA
>JAUMHE010000051.1:5249222-5295919 GCA_032359235.1 Enteromius mattozi
TCACCTTTTTTTGTTAAGTACATAACTCCACATGTGTTCATTCATAGTTTTGATGCCTTCAGTGACAATCTACCAATATAAATGGTCATGAAAATAAAGAAAACACACTGAATGAGAAGGTGTGTCCAAACTTTTGGCCTGTACTGTATATATATATATATGTATGTATGTATGTATGTATGTGTGTGTGTGTGTGTGTGTGTATTTATTATGCATGTATATATAAATACACACAAATACAGTATATATTTCAAATGTATTTACATAATTGTAATTATTTATATTCATATAATTTGTGTAAATATATTTCAAATATGAACTTTTTTTAATCTACATGCATGTGTGTGTATTTATATACATACAAAATATATACAGTACACAAATATATTATGTAAACAAAAAATTTTTTTTAGATGTTTTTAATTGCGATTAATTGTTTGAAAGCATATAAATAAGAAGGTTAATACAAAAAATTAAATGGGTGGGAACAAAACCACTCTATCATTGTAAACTGAATGGACAAAGGTGTTGTCGAGTAAACAGAGGGTTTACAGGACATTCATTAAAACACTGTGTCAACAGTCTTGAGACTCATGCTATTTTCCCATTTCCCCACCCACTGTATCTCAACACTGACGTACATGTAGTGTGACACGTCTCACCTTGCTATATTTCCGGTCATGAACGATAAGGCCAATGTCTAAAATAAGAAAAATAAGCAATGTTATTTAAAGACTTCATCATCCTTGATACTTTGCCTACAGCATTACATGTAAAAACAGCATTGTCCATAACAGGTTTGGCCACACTCCCTCTTAATTCCTTCAGAATGACTCAGAATCTTCCAACTCACAAAAATGGTTAACAGGATCAGGTTCCATGGGAAACGCCTCCTAAAATGGGTGACAAAGGACTGGGCTATATTCACTGGTTCACATTACAACTTGTGTTTACTGTGGCTCTTTTAATGAGGGCTTTAATTTTTAGATTGAATTATTTTCATTTATAATGTCCGGTATGATTTTGGGTCCTCATTCTTACAGTGTCACATTACTAAACTACGAGCAGTACAAAATACCGCCATCTGTTCTGTTTATTATTAGGCTGATTCAGAAAATGGGCCAAACATCTCACCTGGGTCCCTGACAGCAAACCAATACCATGTGTGTAACAAAATAGACAGCACTGGAAAAAAAAAAAATTCAACAGTCATTTACATTGTGACATTTGCATGTAATGTTGAAAATATGAAGTATTCTGTATCGCAAATAAATAAACATCTTATTCTTACTATGAAACCCAGTAAATGGCTGGATTTTTCCTCACAAAATCTCCAACAGGTTCCCTGTGTGAATAAACACAAATTAAAGTTTGATGACAAAGCCTGCCTAAACAAGCAGAGATAATATTTATCCTTTATTTTGTGTGAACACAATGCACAAAAAATAACCACTCCCCCCTAACAGACTCACACAAATGTGAAAATAGCCACAACGGTAGCTGTGACCAGAAGCTGAGCAGCAAGGATCAGATAAACCTGCAAGACACAAAGAACATTTTTCCAAACTCATGACCATGTTCATTACTCGCACATAAAATCCATTAATCTGAAATAGCAACTAAGTAACATTACCATAAAACTCTTTTAATTTGAAGTAAGATTATGCAGATGACAGAAGAATGATTCCTTACTTTTCGTATAAAAGTGTGACGGACGCTAATATCGTCGAATCCTCCTGTTGTGGTAAATCCTTCATTATCACCTGTAACAATCATATTTTTGGTGAAAACTGCATCTCCTGAAAGTGCTATTTGCAAAATGCAGAGTATGAATGACCTCATTCACATGAGTATAAATGTGTAAATGAATCATCGTATAACTGTGAGTTTCTTCAACATTGAGCACTTTGAATACAAAAATACTTCATACAAATATGAGCATTACATGTTTAAACAATGCTAACTGAAACAGAGTCAAATAATCCTAATATCTCTTGTGTGACAATGATTTTTATCCGTTTTTTTAAATAACACTGTCCCACAGTTCATTTCCAGCACACCAACTCATTTTTACTCAAAGCTTTTCATTAAACGTTAGCGTACTTGTTTACTGTCCAACTGAAGAGCCTGCCTGAGATCAAATATGAGACTTGATGTATGAAAAGAAGAGAAATAAAATATTACTTGTAAACCGAATATGCTTTAATAGTGCATCATTTCCATTTTGCATCAACGTATGACAAAACTGTGAAAATGAACAGAAATTATTTGAGATGATGTACTAATGCAATATGTACATATGCATTTGTACTCAACCACATAGTGTATGAATTATTATTCACTAATAAACTGAGTCTGATAGCACCTCCCCCTTCACGACATAATTAAAACTTCAACAGTTGAGTGCATGAAGTGTCTAACATTCCATACTTTTACTTAAGAGCATCATCCAGATATTTCAAGTGAAGTTTTTCCTTTTTGGAATTTCCAGTGTAAACACACTACTTACACTATTTATACTACAAATGTCATAGAACAGTGCATAAGCACGCGATTTGGGATGCATCCATAGTGAAGATTTGCATGACTTTCAATAAAAAAAAAAAAAGTACACAAATTAAATAAGTGAAAGTTTGAAAGCTTATTTTGTAAAAGTTCACAAATCCGGATGTGCTCCTAGTTGAAAAAATACTCAACTATAAAAGGAATAATGTACAATCCAAATAAACCCTGGTCTCACCCTGAAAGGCTTTTGCGATAATGGCCGTTGGCTGTGCATTATCCCTCTACTTAGCAAATCAACAAGTAAATGGACATTTAAATGGTTTTATTACATTACAAGAATGAGACCATGGAATGATATAAGAGACATGAAACTACTACAGATATATCCACAGGTAATCAGTTGCCAGGAACAACGGTAAATCATAGCCTATATAAGTGCCATTAGAATTAGAATGCTGTGACTGACCAATCAGAATCAAGTATTCCAGAGAGACATCTTATGAATCACTACATCATTGGCCTATCAACACTAATCTGGTTAGAGCTAGGCTATAGGGACTGCATTACGAAAAATGCTGACTTCAGTTAAAATTCAATTCAGTGGCCTGCATATGATCTTCTAAAATTACATTTCCTGAACAATGGACCAGATCTGGAGCTGATCTAGAGGCCATACAATATTGTTCTCTAGGAACATGGACACTGTGCAAAAAGTAAAAAGCTGAGGATTTACTAGAAATAGTCTTACCTAAATTAGGAGGAATGACAGGGATGACAGGCATAGTTGGTGGGGGGTATCCCGCAGGCTGGCCTCTGTATGGATCATTGGGCTGTGGGTATGGAGGCTGTCCCCCGTACGCATTGAAGCCATATGGGGGGGCAGAAGGGGGGTAACCTCCTCCAGGCTGAGGGTTAGAAAGCAACCGCGAATCATCGTGACCCGGAGGGAAATCTGATCTTGACATGCTGCTTTAATTCCTGTTGGGTACATGAGATACCATAATGACCATATGTGCTACTAAAGTGCAGAAAACACCCAAGATCAAATCAGACTTGCTCCAAAACAATGCATTTACTTTTTACTCTTTCTTTAGAAGCAAGTGCTACCTGCGATTACCAAGAAGATTTGTTTGGTTGATCTGCTTTTTCCTAAATATTCTCCCATCCAGCCCTAAAATATACATTCAAATAACCCTACAATCCAAGAAGTGTTTGAAATGTAAAACACCTTCTTAAGTTAAACCGTAGAACTTTTATACTTTGATCCGTTCACCCCATGATCTGTCAATTATTGAACGCAATCTACAACTTTTTAAGTTTAAGATGACATTCTTTAGTATTATAATTATTTTTAAGCAGGAAAACATATGAGCTTCCTGTTTCATGGGATACATGCATAGTCTCTCAGCGCTTTTCAATACCAACAAAGCAGTTCACACTGTTGTCACTAATGGCTCATTCTAGATTGCAGTGACTCGTGACTATAATAATTTACACAATTATTACCCATTAACTGTTTAACAAATGTGTGTAAATAATTATAATACTATAGTCAGTGATGTTAAAGAAATATAAAAACACCTACAGTACAGTACTAACGAAAAACACAAGTAATTTAGTTAATGAAGTGTGTAAAAAAGCAGATAACAATTAATATAACACAGCAAGCGTGAGAAGTTCAGCACTGACAAGTTTAATTTTTTAAAACAATTGAGACGGAAATGTACAATGATCTTAATAATTAAGGACAACATTTCTGCAAGAGCCCTAAACTTAGAATATCCTTCCTGCCTCTTCCCAGCAAGATCTATGATGTGGCAAGGGTTTGAGACGTACAGACGCAAACAACAGATAAGTGGACATAAATTCACTTTGCGACTGCATGTCTACACTTCGAAAGCTTGCTTTCCATTTTAATCTTTACAATGACGTTCATGAACGATATGTACTTACAATAGTTTGGATCTTTGAGTACAATTTCTAAAAAAAACCCAGCATGAAACACCAAAACTTCAAATATTACGGTGCCATTTTTACTCTCACAGTACTGATCACAGCAAAAAAGCACTAACCACACTTTAAACAGTCTTCCTGGAAACAACCAACAAGACACGGCCCATGAAAAGCCTTACAGTGAGTGGTGTGAACACACCTAGTTTTTCCTCACCGACTACATTTTCCTATGCTCAGGTTAGGAAGTGAGATTTTGAAATCTGAATGATACTTTTATATTAACGTGTTAAGACATTACTTCCTGTTATCAAACGGATGAAAAGCAGCTCACTCAGGACCACAGAGTGAGGTCAACATAAACATGTGACTCGCATCTGCTAAGGAAAATCTTATTCAACCCATTGAAAGTGAATCAGTTTGTCATCCTGAGAAAAGGTGTTTCTGCATTTCAAATTCAGGAAAGAGTGACTGTCAAATTATCTTTAGAGTGCTACTAAATTAGCCTAAGTCACAAGCTGTTACTAAATGAACTAGGATATATCACAGAAATCCATGAACAATATAAAACCAGGTTTAATGTCAGTTTTTACTTTCAAACTAAGACCACGTAAGTATTTTCGCATGTGTATACCTCTATGGTATGTAGGCTGATTACAATGTTTGCAAAAACATGGAGAGTGCCCTGTAATTCAATCCAGACTGGAAAAGAATGTCTCCTTTCTTGTATCAGTTCAACACTGCCAGCATGACTCAAACAAGCCTGCCACACACTGTTACGTCATTATGTACTCTGCTAGCAACCTATTATATTTAAAGCGGAAAATAAATGACACTTTCATTTCCATACTGGTCCACCCTAGTACTTGAAATAGGCCAAAATGTTATGCAACCAGCCATGTACAAATACTTGCTGTGCAAAAGCAGATAAAGTTAGTTTTACTGTTGCTGTTTGTTTTTTCCTCTTGACAGGGTAGGTCTGGAACCGTAAATGGGTTTTTAATATTATATACTGAATAGAAATGGTTAATGCAATTGATCTGTAAAACAGGTTGTGTTTCCATATCTAGTAAGCTGCCTACTTCGACAGCGGTTTACGTTCAATGTGTGTGATGTTTAGGTATCTCAAGAGTATTTGAAACAAAGCCACAAACTGCTTGTTCCATCCCTAAGGGGGCATTTTAGAAAAGTGTGATCTTCCTCCCATATTCTTCAATTATCTTTAAATATAGTCTAGACGCCATTTATGTAGTTTTAAATACAGGCTAAAAGTCACAACTGTACGTTACTCTACACAGCTGTTGAACATGTTCACATATTTGACCTCACGAGTCCCCCCCTCGCAAATATTTACCACGGTTACCGTAGTTTCCGCCAAAATAACAGGTACTTTACTACTTTAAAAGCATATTAATCAATCCATGTAAAAAGCTATAACAGTACCTTACGCCTTACAAGAGCACGTGATGATAAAATAAAACAGTACCAATCTTACCACGCGCTGTCTGAAATCCAGAAACTTTACACGATCGACGGTGAAGCTTAGAGAAAGAAATATCTGGTGATATAATCCTTCAAACGGAGCCTTTTTTAATAAAAACTCGTGAGTTGACGCACTGAACCACCTTCTCGTGTTCAACTAACGTTAGTGTACAGCCAGCAGTCAGTCGATGACGTTTAGTGCTCGAGATGCTTACAAGCCAGCAGGTGGAGTCAGCCTGAAACATATTGCTTGTAACTAAAACATAATTCTCAGAACAAATAAGCCACAAGATAGCTGTTACACAAGTATAGGTATGCTTTGGCTCTGAGTGAAGTTAAAACGACACCTAATATTGTCTGTCCGCTCTCTTGACGTAACGGTCACACGCTCGTCAAAAGTCGTCTGTCGAGGTGTGGTGGTGAGCCAGACACACCCAGGCTGCATAGTTGTATTCTCACAACAAGCTGGGGTGTGTGCACTGCTCGTTCGGTCGCTTTTGTTTTCTTACACCAGGTGGTGCTGAATTGCATTTAATACAAAACGTTTATTTACTAAATGCATACTGCGGCAGCTGCAGGCGATGAAGTGTAATATCTAACGTTAGAGACGAACATGTGAATAGACATAGGATTACAAGTATAAGCTAAAGTTAAAAAGCTAAAAACCAGTGGCGGCAAGTATAAAATTTGTAGCATTTTGTAAAACAGTTGTATGATTGAGTGTATATATATATATATATATATATATATATATATATATATGAGGTTTTTCCCCCCTCATAATTCACAAATTATGTATACAATGCAACAACACAAACTGTGAGAAAGAAAAAATACATGTAATTTGTTTAGAGCATTGGTCTCAAACTCAGTTTCTGGAGGGCCACAGCTTTGCAGTTTCCCTGCTTCTCAGTGTGCATACTACCCTAAATATTATTGAAAAGTACAGGCAATAGTTCCAACCAGCTCCTCACCTGCATGGAAGTTTTTAGTATTTCTGAAGAACATGATTAGCTGGATCAGGTGTGTTTGATCAGGGTTGAAGCAAAACTTGCTCCAGGAATTGAGTTTGAGACCAATGGGTTAGAGCACAGGGACTGAAGCTGGAGTCAGCACATCAAGAGTCACCCCGCTCAGACGTTTTGGGCTACCAAACCACTTCTGAAACAGAAACGTCAGAAGCATCTTACTTGGGTTAAGGAGAAAAATAACTGAACTACTGCTCAGTCATCCAAAGCCCTCTTTTCAAATAAAAGTACATTTTGAACTTCATTTGGAAATCATGACCTGGGGTCTGGATCAAGTCAGTGATGATTTGAGGTGCTGTGACATCTGCTGTTCTTGGTTCCATTGTGTTTTATCAAGTCCAGAATCAATGCACTTTATGCTTCCATCTGCTGACAAGCTTTATGGAGATCCTGATTTGGATTTCCAGCAGGACTTTAGCACCTGCCCAAAGAGCCAAAACCACTACCGCGTGGTTCGCTGACCATGATATTGCTGTGCTTGATGCCAACATGCCTGACTATGCTCATGTGGAATCTCTCACAGTCAATCAGTCAAACAGTCAATCCAAAATATACAGACAAGCTGAAGGCTCAATAGGGCGTCAGGAGTGCCACAGACCGATCATTTTCATCACTTCTAACTGATGCTGGAGTTTGTGCGAAAGGACCCCTGACCAAGTATTGAGTGCATAAATGAAGAACTTGAACTTTTCTGTTTTGAAGATCCTTTTTTTTTTTTCATTATTATTATTTTTTTATTCATTATTATTATCTTATGAAATATTCTAATATTTTGAGATACTGGATTTTTTACTTTCGTAAGCTGTTAGCTCTAATCATCAAAATTAAAACAAAAAATTGAATGTTTTACCTTACATGTAATCAATCTCTAATATATGAACGTTTCACTTTTTGATAAAAGCTACAAAAAAAAAAGAAAGCCATTTTTTTTTACTATATTCTATTTTTAGGTGCACCTGTAAAATCCTTAAAAGCGACCTTGGTTCATCTTAAAGATGATTAAAAGAGGTATGTTTCCCACCAGTCGCTGCATGTATGTATGCAATCCAGCTGTGGTTGAATGTGGATAAAAATACTTCTCTTGCGTTGCCCTATCGCCCCAATGAAGAAACGGCAATGCAATATGCTATGTGCAAAAAACAGTTAATGGTGTCTATGAACAGTCTACAATGCACCTGATATATAATAAATGCATTAAAAATAAAATACGAGTCTTTACGGCGATTGTTACTTCTGACCAATCATAGTTGTACTGTTTAATTGCGTCATCGTCGGCACGCCCACTATAATGGCGCTTCCGGACTGGACAGTCTGCTTACTTTGTTTTGCTTCGGTATGTGGAGGATTTTACATCTGTCGTGTTTTTAAATGCGCCAGAATAAGTGCATGGAAAAACAGCCTGGTCCCTAAACTGATGGCTCGCACAGAGAAACCACTGTTTTGGATAGCGTAAGTGGCTTGTTTGTCCTGATGCGGTCATTTTGTTGTTTCAGTAGGCTAACGTTACTGTTTTTTATCCTCACCCACGCTATATGATGTTTACATGAACCGTTTTGTACGTGTTACTGAAATGAAACATTTAACCTGTGTAGACGTATCAAGTGTTTACTTCAGGGAAAGGCACTGATTTGTCATTTCATAGCAGTCATTGATGTATGTCCCTAATGAAATTGTACTGTTTAAATATATACATTTTCGGTTTTGGGGCCCGTCAACGCCATGGTTAGATAAATGAAGTTAGGTTTCTAAATAAACGCAAGAAATTGTTATGAAAAACAATAGCCTAACTATTTAGTAGTTGTAATAAAAAAAATCATTAGAATATTTTACTAACCTAATTGATTCTAACACAATAGCATAGTTACGCTAGTTATTATTGCAATATCATGGGGAATGGCATACACTCATGTGTCACTCATGTGTCCTCTTTAAAAACACTTGCAGGTATTCTCTATATACACGGACCAAACTCGGGTACATATTTCATAAGAGGCAGATGAGGAAAGCACGGGAGCGGTTCCCTGCCGGCCACTCCAGAACTCAAGCTACTATAATAAATGGTGAGCAAAAACACATTTTCCATCATACACTCAACAGCTGATTAACAATACCTAAAGTCACACTCTATTACTTTCAACAGGCATCAAGATCATACCAGTGCCCATCTTATCAGACAATTACAGCTATGTGGTCATTGACACTGCATCAAATATGGCTGTTGTGGTTGATCCCGCTGACCCTCAGCCTGTTCAGGTTGGATTCAAAACAACTGTGCTGTGGTTTCAGAAATAGTTTGCTGGTTTATGTGTCTTTCTGTAGTGAAATTGCCAAACCCATGTGGTTTAGTGGAAAGTGCTTTTTTTCCCCTCACTGGTTTACCAGAATTGTGTAAGATGAAATAATAATAAGTTATTTTAATGGAAAGCTGTCATTGTAATGGATAGATTCCAGTTTTCATTCTTATAAGTGCAAATGTATGAATTATTATTATTGTTGTTATGAATAGCTATGATCTAATATTGTAATCAGTTAGTGTTAAGGTTAGGGAAGTCATTTTTAAAATATCTAGGATTCTTCATATACATGAAGAGATGCTTTACTGGAATTGTGTGATGTATAGTCATGGTTTATCTCACTTACTGGGTAACATCACCCAGATCCCCGGTTTTGTTTTTATCTCATTTCATGGTTTGTCTTTACACCCACGCAGGCATGCCTAGAGGAAGAGGGGGTGGCATTACAAGCTGTTCTCTGCACACACAAGCACTGGTAAGACCAAATTGTCAAAAATCTTTAGAACTTAAAAGTTTCACAAGGAATTTATTAGCAGCAGCTACGGCAATCTTTTAGGTTAATCAGTAACTAGATATGTTACATACAGATGGTTAAGACTGATTTGTTTGTGTGAGAATTCTAAGACTGATGAGTTATATTTAGAATGAGGGCCCTTTTAGTTTTGTAAGATCAGTTCTAAGACATGTGCGGCATTTAACTACCTTTAAAGTGTCAGTTCACCCAAACATGAAAATTCTGTCATTGTTTACTCAACACGTGTTCTTCGTAACACACATTTTTAATATTCTCTCATTATTTTTGCCCATCTATTGAAAGTCCACACCACCAAAATTTGCAGGCTTTAAAAAGTACAAAAAGACATTTTAAAAGCCATATTAATGATTTATAATGGAGAAAGATGTCATTTAGACATTTATTTACATATAAACATTGTTCAGTACAAATTCATTCTTGAAGATTTGGAAATGAGACAAGTAATGAGTAAATAATGATAGAATTTTCAATTTTGGGTTAGTTGAACACAATCAAGATTAACTATTCAAACATCAAAATGTAATCAAACTATACTTTACATATACGCATTTTCCAACCAGGGACCACAGTGGAGGGAACAGGGCTCTAAAGAGACGCTATAATTCCTGTCGAGTGTATGGGAACGCTATGGACAACATTCCCGGCCTTACACAGTCAGTACCTTTAAATATCTTCTGCTGTTCCATCATGTATCATTTTAACTGTTAAATGGATGGTTCTAAAAATGAATATTCTGTCATTATTTACCCACCTGCAGGTTGTTTTAAAGCTATATGACTTTATTTATTCTGGGGTCACAAAAAATATATTTTAAAGAATGTTTCAGCTGTTTTTGTCTATACAGTCAAAGTCAGTGAAGTCCAAAATGACAATTGTAAAATTTCTTCTTTTGTAAATGAAATGCATAAAGGTTCGGAACAACATAAGGATTTGTTATACATTGAGTAAACAATGACAAAATTTTCCTTTTAGGTTGAACTATTCCTTTAAATGGATCCAAAATGTATTACAATACAAAAACATTTGAACATCTAAAAATACAGAAATGTTTGTTTGATCTACAAACAAAAATTACATCAGATGTTTTTTTACTCAACTAAACCTATTCTTCTTACTGTATATGATATAACAATTGGGCATAACTTAAGACCATGAAACAGACCACTTAATTTGATTTTTGTTATTGTTTAGCCCCCTTTCAGACAAAGATACAATAGATTTTGGAAGTCAGCTGCACTTCAGGGCCTTCTATACCCCTGGACACACAGTGGGTCACATGATCTACCTGCTTGATGGCCGAGCAATAGGTGGCCCCAGCAGCTTGTTTTCAGGGGACCTGGTATTCCTCTCTGGATGTGGTGAGTACGGCATTAATCAGTGGACTCTGAGGACTATGCACCTTAAAAGTCATTATATAATTTTGTTTAAAATATTTGTAGTGTTATTGTAGTGTTTGACATTATATGTATACATTACAATTATTTAAATGACTATTTATCCAGTATCAATGCCTAGAAAGGCATGCCACAACTGCAAACAAGAATTCAGCATTCTTAAATCCAACTTACTCTATTTAAAGCTCTGACTCATTTCCATTCCTTGTAGGGAGAATGTTTGAGGGTAATGCCTCAACTATGCTGTCATCTCTGGATACAGTGGGATCGTTGAACGATGATACTCTGCTTTGGCCTGGTAAGGAAGCACTGCCTTTTTGTTTGGGGTTTTTACACTTTTAAGTTGTAATCAGAGTTTTATCAAGTTAGTGTGTTTGTTTCATGTTTCTCATTGTTTATACCTACTCTAGAGTCATAATAAATCATGGATAGTCAAGTAGTGACATTAATCAGCGAGTACAGGACACCACTGGATTGTATTTGTCTCTTCATGGCGTCAGTTGAAACATTTGATGGAAATTGTTTTAATTTTCCTCAGGCACAATGCATGATAGTTTCTGCAACTATACAAAATGAACTCATTATTAATGTATTTATGATTGGTTCCCAAAATCTTGTGTGGGATTTTTTTTTCACGGCATTGTGAAAGGGTTAGTTCACAATAATATAATAATTCTGTGATTAATTACTCACCCTCATGTGGTTCCAAACCTATAAGACCTCTCTGATTTCATCAAAAATATCTTAATTTGTTTTCTGAAGATGAATGAAGGTCCTATGGGTTTGGAACTACATTAGGGTGAGTAATTAATGACAGAATTTCATTTTTGGGTGAACTAACCCTTGAAATGTAGATGTAAAGGTTCACTCAAAAAGGAAAATACTGTTATTATATGACTTTCTTTCTTCTGCTTGACACCAAAGAAGATAATTGAATAATGATGATGACCAGATGATTTGGTTCCCTTTGACAGCCATTGTGTTTTTGTCCATACAGTGGAAGTCAACAGGAGCCAAAAATGTTTAGTTACTGACATTTTTCAAAAAATGTTAGTTTGTGCTCTGCAAAATAAAATAAAAAAATCATGCATGAGGGTGGGTAAAATGATGACACAATTTTCATTTTTGGGTGGACTGTTCCTTTAACCCTATGTTAAAAGTGTCTTTAACCCAGAGTTAATAGCAAAATGGCAAGTTTTTTTTTGTTTGTTTTTTTTTTTTTTTTACAAAATTTGTTTGTTTGTTTGTTTTTTCAAACTAATATTTGGGTGTGTTTCTAAGAAAAATCTTCATGATTATGTTAATAAAGTGGGTCTTTCTTTTCAGGACATGAGTACGCTGAAGATAACCTGCTGTTTGCTGCCGAAGTGGAGCCTTGCAATGTTGTACGGGAGCAGAAGTTGCAGTGGGTGCTGCAACAGAGGGGTCAGAGACTTTGCACAGTAAGGAAGACAAGAATTCTATGGACAAATGTCCTAATATCACAAAAAATTCCAAAATAATTGTCAAATCTCTAGACAGCTAATATTATTCTAAAGCTTCTAAACAATATTCCTATCAGCCAAGCTTGATTTAAAGTCATTCTCTTCATACAGTGTCCATCCACCTTAGCGGAGGAGAAGCAATACAATCCCTTCCTGCGGAGCCACTCCCAGGATCTCCACCAGGCCCTGGGTCTGCAGCAGAAGCAGGACGAGGACTGGACGTCATATCGCGCCCGTGTTTTAGAGGAACTGCGTAGACGGAAGGACATTTTTAAGGACCGATAAGCATTTCATACACTGTCATTTGTAAGACGTAACCACTGAAACCATTCCAGGCTAAACATGTACTGCTCCCTACGTATTATTATTGTGCTGGATTAAAAAAGTACTAATGTGAATTTGAAGAGTGACCTTAAAGAAGAAGAAAGTGAAGTAGACTTGGGCATTATTTTGTATACAAAAATAGATTTATGTGGTAGATTTTGAAAGGCATTGTCTAAACTTTTCCAATTTTTTTTCCAACAAGCTTTCCTGTAATTTTAAAAAATCACATAATTTTCCTTACCCTTGACTCAGTGTTTTGGAGATGTGAAGTGAATCCCATTTACAATGACGTTTAAATGGTTTTAAATTAGGGTACAATGAGCACTGATATTTATGAACGGTTTGTCACAATAAACCTATGAATTAACAATAATGTGTCTATTTAATACCTGTGAAAATATTGGCGCGACTACAAGAAGGTTTACGGTAGATGTTGACAACAGCGTTACTAAGGAAACCAGAGATGCTAATAAGTTTGAACGCAAAACACATCAGTTCCGCATTAAAAATAACAAAAAAAACACCGTGTTAAGGCTAAGTGAACACGCTGTTAATAGTTTGTACTATTTCGTGTAATATTAAATTAAGTCATTTTAAAGTAAGTTTGTTGATTCTGTTTATTTTGATATTTGTAATAGCATTAGCAAAGTAGCTCCTGTTTGTTTGACATCTGCTGAAGGACTGAACAGGTGAAACTCAAAATACAATCCAGGTAACTTAAAAAGAAAAAAAGTCGCGCATAGATGAAATAATTCGAGGTTATTTAAAACTGGTGGGATCTCAAAGATCCATGTAATATAAATATTTATGTGCAATGTTTTGAACTATTGTTGGAATTGTCTCATTTTATCTGGACATTATAAGACACACATGGAGGAGAGTGAATCAACACAGAATGAAACAGAAGAGCTGAAAGCTTCAGTTAATGCAGTGGAGTTTATTTACAGCATTGGTAAGCTATTAAACTTGATTATGATTTAGTAAGTGACATCACTTCTAAAGTGGGCCTGCCTGTCAAAGATGCTATTTTAGGGTTAGGCAGCATCTGTTAATGGCATCCAAGGTGTAAACTCTCAAATCTGAACATCTGATTTTCTATGATAACTTATTTGGGATAAAGCATAGACAACTACATAAATGTCTTGATATTAAAAGTGCTGAAGCTTATTCAGAAGTCCTTTTAGATCCTTAAAACGGTAATCACCGTAAATGAATCTTTAGTCAAGACTAACAGTAACTTATATGATACCAATTAGGACTTGGATACGCAATCTTCTTCTGCTGTCATTTGCAGCACCCAAGGATCTGGACCAGTGTTTGTTCGCAGATTCACTTGTGACTGTGTCAGATTCGGGCCGGGAGCTGGGAGACTTCTCTGTGAGTGTCACCAAGGCGAGCTACAACGAGGAGCTATGTTATCTGCTCCATGCCAACAGTCATGGAACGATTGATGATGTTCCTTGTGGTACATCCATTATAGGTCAGCTTACATTATATAAGGACCATTTCCTTCTTTTTATTATATGTTAGCTAGAAGACAAGTGACATCTGAGTCATTTCAGTCAAAGATGTTAAACCCTGTATTTGTCTTCTTACATGTTACCAGCCTACATATCCAAAAATCTTGAAATACTGGAAGAGAATCATCATGAATATGTAAAGGTAAAAGTCTTTTCTAAAGTAAAGTTTATGAAAAGCATGAGGGTAGGTTCCCTTCAATACTTGCTAACCAACAGATTTAGTGAAATATTGTAGAAACTATTAATGTAATAATCAAAATGGCAATGTATAGCCACCCAAATCTGAGGTGTTGTAAATATTCCAGTTAGAAAAGCAGACTGTGGACCGGAAAGTACATATTGTTAAACAGGATGATCAGCTAGTGGTAAACAGAATCATCTCAGAGAAAGAGGTGAGTGTTGTGCTACACAAAATATGTTACATGCATTTTTTTTCCAATTGTGCCCCCAGAAAAAAAAAATACATTAAAAAATGCACGTTAATGTATACATTAGTGTCTGACCATGTATTCCAAATGAATTCAGGTGATTAATTATTATTGAACATTTTAATGACAGTTTGTGTTCAACAGTTTGCATCAATAATAAGAAAGTCTCATCTTTGGTTCCTTAGGGAGTAAAGACACAAACCCACACATTTCCACTGAGCTCTTTGCAGGGTTTTGTGTCTGAAGCATCAAACTTAATGATCCTGCGTATACTTGCTCGGCAGAAGACTGTTCCAGAAAACATGACATTCCTGTCATTTGATGCAGATACTGTGCTCTCTAAGTCAGTTTATGTAAGTGCAGGGGGATAACTGCTTATATTTCAACCCTTGTTATTTAAAAATCGATGTGAAAAGTAAATGCATGATCGCAGATGATGTGTTTTTATTTTTTTTTCATTGTTTGCTTTAGAGAGCACTTGGGTGCAAGAAGCAAATGATTGGGGAAGAGTTAGTCGATATCTTTGGGATTGAAAGGACTGTCTCTTCTGCAAAGGACTCCTCAGGAACTTGGCATTGCTATTTCTTGCCTGATGGGTAGAATACACTCCTAATGTTTTTGCTAGAAGCCAAAACTTATCTGTTTCTCATAACAGCGTGTCTTCACGGGAAGCAAGTGGCATCACGGAAGTGACAAATCTCACAGTCAAATAATGAGTCATTGTGACGCAAAGGTCAAATGTTTTATAATTTTTGCTTTGTTGCTTCTATGTGAAGACATCCTCTAGCTATTGGAACGCAAGTGACAATTTTTCATTGCTTTATAACAAATGCCTGTATGAAAAAGTATGTATATTCAGAGTTTTGAACATTAACTTTTCCTAAAATATTTTGCATTTAGGCATCTTGCAAGCAGAGTGCAGTTGGGCTCACCTGCAATTATGAAGCTCCTGCATTTGCCTTTTTTGCTTGATGGAGGTTTGAAGACTTTATCACTATGCATTATGCTCCTTTGTGACCGGAATTAATCTTTATAGTCAAGAATAAAGTAAAGGTAAAAAGTTTTTGCTTTTATTTTCAGTGGAGAAAGACCAGATTCCTGTGTTTGAGAAGAAGCCACTCATTTGGGAGGAAGACATGGAGCTTTACTCAAAGTTTCTTGACAGAAAGGTGCTTTTAATGAATGTCATATATTACTCAAGAATATTGCAAAAATATACTGAACATATAATTTCTCAATAATTACAAATGATAAATAATTTCTGAAATGTTTTTTTAATGAATTTCAAACAAAGAACCACATACAATAGGATAAATGTCACTTGAAAAATGAGCAAATCTGTGACTCATTTCCACTCGTTCATGACACAGGAGGAACTCAAAGCAGACTACTCCTCCTATGTCAGACAACACCCTGAGCTAAAGGCTTTATTGGCAGACTTCCTGCAATTCCTGCTGTTGAGGAAACCTCAAGATGTCTTCTCCTTTGCTCGTGACTTCTTTGCTCCCTTTGCATCACAAAGTCCTCCAGGAAAGTCCCATAAAGACTCATAGGAACACTGTTTTATGTAGATTGAAAATAAAAGTTTTTCTAGGAGAGCCTTGCTCTGTTTTTATTTGGTTCCTCTGGATGACCAGCTGTTTATTTGAGAGATAGCAATTTATAAACCTTTGCAGTGATAAAGAAACAGTAGACCTAAACATTCGAGTGTGTCAAGTATTATAGCCTTGACTTTTTATCTAACTATTTTATTTATTCATTTATTTATTTTTAATTCAGAAAATGTTTCTTTAAAAGGCTGAAGCACTATTCATAAATATACTCATAAAATATAGCATACTTAAAATATATACTCTTATTTATGTTTTTCTTAAAACCAACCCGTATTTCTTCACAACTCCTTGTCTAACTTCCTGTTGAAACAGAAAAGCTCGAGAGGCTGAAACTGAAAGTAAAGCCGTGTGGAAACGTGACGTCTGTAGCTTTAGCATGTCGCTCAGACTCTCTTGATTTTGGTTCTACGACAGTTTACCGTTTATTTCGGTTGGATGCTGTAAATATAAAGGTAAGATAGTTTTGATCTTTTGATTTAATTTTCATGACTGTGTTCGTCGTAACCTATTTCGGTTAAGAAGCTTGTCATCGAAAATAACTAGCATTCGACTCGCTGAACAAAATGTAACGTTAACGTTTGACGCCGAACTTTTTAAAGTGTCTTAAAAGTGTGATTTGATACACTTCTAAAATATTGATTTTACTTGTATGCATTTTATACATTTCGTGTAATGGCCCAAGTAGCTAGAATAGTAGTTATTAAAACTATCGAGTTTAAAATACGTGAAGAAACTCGTAAAACAACTAAAACTGGCCAAAAATACCGGGGCTAAAGTTGGTTGTTACATGGAAAGGTTGTCACAACGTTATATCCAAAACTGTTTTTAATCGAAAGTGGTTAAATTTGTGGTTTTGTATACTGCGTTCAAATACCTAGTTCTATTTGTGAATTCTGTCCTATACTAAAATCCCAAAGTAATTGTTTTTGCTTTTTTATTGTTATTTGTACACAATAAATACATTCTGGAAATATATCATGAACTTTCTAAACGCCATGTTCTCAGGACACGGATATTTTTCGTATTGGGTTGGGCAAGTAGTAACATGTTCTAACTTTACTCAACTTATGGTTGCCAAAGGAAGGGCTTTCTCTTGTTGGTTTCATTGAGTTTCTGTTCAACATAATGCTACAGAAGATGGATCCTCAGAAGTTTCACCAGATTGATGAGGACTTGACAAGTAGTGATGTGGCCAAGCTGAAGTTTTTGTGTATGGACCTTATTCCCAAAAAACGATTGGAGACGGTGACTGATGCCAAAGATCTGTTCCTACGACTGGATGAGCTAACACTGCTTGATGACAGTTTACTCGTCCCAGAGCTTCTGGTCACAATTGGGCGCCTTGACTTGCTGCTTAACAAACTGGAAATGTCCGAAGAACAAGTGAAAAGAAATCTCCTACAACGTGACGCCTCTAGCAAAGGTGTCTCAGCCTACAGGTATGAAGAAAACACACACTAAATGTAGATTATCGTGATTAAAAATCTCCGTTTAAGCTGATAGAGCTAAACTAGATAAACTAGTAGTTGCCAACATTATCAAGATCACATCGTTTTCTTAGAAAGGGCTCCTTGTATTGCGCTTACTGTACTCTCTACTCATCACAGAAAACTGCTATTAAGTTTATCTGAGGACATGACAGAAGAAAACCTTCGTTCAGTGAAGTTTCTTGTGGGACTTCCAAGGGCAAAATTAGAAACATCTGCTGTGAGTTGTATTGTTTTGAGTCATGAAGTAATAATGTTAATGCAGATTACATACAAATATGCATCATTGTGAAAATGGAATATGCAGTTGCTACCTCGACTAGCTTTGTAAAATTCATTATTCATTTAAGAATGTGACTATTATGGTTTGCACTTTTACCTGTTACTACAAAACATATTTTATTTGAATCATACAGACATTACTAGATGTTATGATTGAGATGGAAAGGCTGCAGAAGCTTGGAGAAGACAAGCTGGATGAACTTCACCATATTCTAAACAATTGTGACAAACAGCTGGCCGGCAGGGTAGAGGAATACATGGCCCAGGAACAAGGTTAGTGATAAAATCAAATCAGTTATATACTACTTAATTATCAACTTTTCTCAGTATTCCAAACATGAACAACAATATTTTTGTTTTTTATTTTGTCCAATAGGAGGCAGACTTCCTCTATGGAACGTGTCTGTTAATTCGCAAGTTTCATTTCCTGATGTAAGTATGACAAATACATTAAGATGCATTTGAACACATCATTTTCACATAGTATGACCCAAATCTTTCTTATGTGGATTTATATGTAATGTTTAGGAAACAAAAAAGAAAACTTATGATAGTTCACCCCAAAATGAAAAGCTGCTGTTAATTTACTCATCCTCAGGCCATCCAATATAGGTGACCTTTTTTTCAGTAAAGAAGATTTTTAGCTGAGACCATGGTCTTCGGTGATTCACAAAATGCAAGTCAGTGGTTACTGGTACTTTGACTGTCAAAAAAAAGCATATCAGGAAACTCAAAATGAAAATCAGTGGCTCTTGGTGGTCTGTGTAAGAAACTGAATATTATTAACAATATAATGTCAATGTAAATAGACCACGATTTCAGCTCCAAATGTTCTTTACTGTTCTACTGATGAAAACACTCACCTACATCTTCCATGGCCTGAGGGGGAGTAAATTAACAGCAGATTTTCATTTATGGGTGAACTATTTTTTTAAATATATTTTTTAAATAGTCTATTTCCACCTGTGTTTCTTATTCATGTGACCCAACAGAGTACCAAATTACTATGCATGAGGCCATGCTTAAAAATTGGCATTTTCCTAATTTGGCTGCTTCAGCCAAGTAGCAGGTGAATTTGAGCCAAAATGCCACAGAATTAGACATATAGCCAGGAAGCTTTGTTTCACGTACAACCCCAAATCAGAAAAAGTTGGGACAGTATGGAAAACGCAAATAAAAAAAGAAAGTAGTGATTTCCAAATTTACTTTGACTTGTATTTCATTGGAGACCATATGAACACAAAATATTTCATGTTTTGTCTGGTTAACTTCATTTCATTTGTAAACATCCTTTCCTGTCATTCAGACCTGCAAAATATTCCAAAAAAGGTTGGGACAGTAGCAATTTAGGGCTAGTAATCAGGTGAATTGGTTAAATAATGATGTGATTTGAAACAGGTGATTGTAATTATGATTTGGTAAAAAGCATCATCCAAGAAAGGTCTAGTTCTTTAGGAGCAAAGATGGGCCAGTTAAGATTGTACTGTGCCAAAAGGAAGCCCTATGTTAACAGAAGCGCTGTCGACTTCTCTGGGCTCGGAGGCATCTGGGATGGACCATCACACAGTGGAAAAATGTACTGTGGTCAGATGAATCAGTATTTTTTGGGAGAAATGGATGCCGTGTGCTCTGGACCAAAGAAGAAAAGGATCATCCAGACTGTTACCAGCAACAAGTCCAAAAGCCAGGTTCTCTCATGGTATGGGGTTGTGTCAGTGCCCTTGTCAAAGGTAGCTTGCACTTCTGTAATGGCACCATTAATGCTGAAAGTACACAGAGATTTTGGAGCACAATATGTTGCCTTCAAGAAGACATCTTTTCCAGGGACACCATGCATATTTCAACAAGATAATGCAAAACCACATTCTGCACACATTACAAAGTCCTGGCTGCGGAGGAAGAGGATACAGCTACTTGACTGGCCTGCCTGCAGACCTGACCTGTCTCCAATAGAGAATGCGTGGCGCATTTTGAAGCGCAAAATGCGACAACGAAAACCCCGTACTGTTGCCCACCTTAAGTCTTGTTTGCAGGGAGAATGGGACAAAATTACATCTTAAACACTTCATCACTTGGTGTCTTCAGTTCCTAAACGTCTTTTAAGTGTTATGAAAAGGAACGGAAACATTACAAAGTGGTAAATGCTTTACTGTTCCAACTTTCTTTGAAATGTGTTGCAAAAACCAAAATTGGAATATGTGGGTTTTTTGTTTGTTTTTTTACCCAAAAAACAATAAAAATCATGAGGAACACATTTAAATAATGTGCTGTTGTATTGTCTCCAATGAAATACAAGTCAAAGTAAATTTAGAAATCGCTTCTTTCTTTTTTTTATTTGCATTTTCCATACTGTCCCAACTTTTCCTGATTTTGGGGTTGTAGTTTAAACTTGTAAACCTGTTACTCTTACTATCCAAATTAAATAAACTTTACTATTGTTTTTCCCTTGCTGGAATTTTTTGTGGTCACAACACACTAGCTTTCATGTAAATGAGCATTCTCAAAATGTCTTTAAAATATCAGTTCTTTTTGTTTATGATAGTTGTAGTCACATTTCAAATCACAGTACAGTATTTTTTGACAAATACATTGTAAATTATAAAATATACTGCAATTCAATGCAAAAAAAAAACAATAACTCTTGTTTTTCTTTTGGCTTTATCGCAGCCAACAGAAAGTGGAGGTAAGTTCTACTCCCATACAGACTTTCAAAACATTACTAAACAATAATGCTCCTCGCACATATCTCTATATCTCTCACCATATGTTTTTCCTTAGGGAGGAGAAGCTCGCTTGTTACTGATTCAGACCCTGGACCCAGAGTAAGACAGACCTGATCCATATGTGACCTGATCCAGCAAAATGAGTCGCAGTGACCCAATTTCAAAATTGAAATTTTGGTATCAATGGAAAGAGGAGACCATAAGCTTTAAAATGATATCCTGATCAAACAGTCCCAGCATTATATTTAAGGGGCTAAATGGATAAAAATGGTTTCATTTTGCACAAAACACCTTAAAGTTTACCATATGGGTGGAATAATTCATAAGTAATTATTGTATTTGTTCTCAATTCATAGTTTCTCAGCTCCGATTTCTGACTCATTTTGCCAGAACGGGTCACATATAACATTTCATTCTTAATATTGTTTCATTGTTACATTGTCCTGTAGTTGAATGTTCTAAATAACTATTTGAAGCACCACTACTTTTAGTGGCTTTTATAGTTTCTATAGAAGTTACAAACAATAACATACACTCTAATCACAAACAGCTGTTTTTAATTTTCATAACATTGCTGCTGTGATGAACATGAATCATTAATGCTATTCTGTTAATGAGATGTTTATGTGTGTACTGGCTGTTTGTGAAGTGTTATGTAAATATTTCAACGTGACTTCCTTTTTTGCATTCATGTAGAATGGGGAATATTATACTCTTCGTCAGCGACCTCTTGGATACTGTTTAATCATCAATAACTACAACTTTAAAGAAAGTTCAAAATTGTCTAACCGGACAGGAACTGATAAGGACAGAGGTATTCCAGGAAATGCATTTGCATCTTATATGCAGTCATTAAAAATGTGCTTCTGAATTCACACACTCTCTCTCTGTTTCTGTAGATGACCTTAGCAGAGTGTTTGGCAAAATGCACTTTAAGGTTGAGGTTCAGAAAGATCTGACAGCTTTAAAAATGAAGGAGCTGATAAGGGAGTTTGCAAAGAAGGATCATACTCCTATGGGTGCTTTTGTCTGCTGTGTCCTCTCGCATGGAGAGAAGGGCACAGTGTTGGGTGTAGATGGTGAAGGGGTTGAAATCCGTGATCTCACGTTGCCTATTGGTCAATGCCATACACTAGCATCCAAGCCCAAGCTTTTCTTCATTCAAGCCTGCCAAGGAAATCAGGGTCAGAATGGTGTTTTAACA
Source organism: Enteromius mattozi (assembly GCA_032359235.1). Lineage (NCBI taxonomy): Eukaryota > Metazoa > Chordata > Actinopteri > Cypriniformes > Cyprinidae > Enteromius > Enteromius mattozi. The sequence goes on from JAUMHE010000051.1 coordinate 5,271,476, forward strand.
GCGGATGCACCAGGAAATGCTACAGACGAAGGCTCATATGAAGAAGATGCTTATAATCCTGGAGCTCGCTATATTCCTATAGAAGCTGATACGCTCATTGGAATGGCCACAGTAGAGCGCTACCAGTCTTACCGTCACACTATAAACGGGTCTATCTATATCCAGGAGCTTTGTAATCAGTTGGAGAAATGCTGCCCCAGGTGAGCTCAAGAAGAGACTGTCATGTCTTGAATGAAAGATAAATGTTGGTGGGTTTGTAGAAATTCATGTTTCAGTTAAATATGATGATTGCACATGACCATGTGATGCAGTAAGGATGGGTGAATTTACTTTGCAGTTAACCTTTAGTTTCCACCAGTTTGACCCATGTGTGCAGAATTTATTTTACACTACCATTCAAAAGTTTGGGGTCAGTTTTTTTTTTTAGGTGGGTTCATAGAGTTATGTTTTTGTCTGCTTTTTGACAGAAAAGAGGATATCTTGTCCATCCTGACAAAAGTAAACCATGAAGTGAGTTCAAAAATTCTGAGGGGCTTCAAGCAGATGCCTGAGCCTCGATATACCCTAACCAAGAAGCTGGTGCTGCCCATGGACTGAAGCTTCTGATTGATTGACTGGATTCATTCTGGAGAAGTTTACGTTATTCCTAATGGACTCGATTTATCCGAGAATGAATGTGCTTTGGTACTCTACATTCAAATTGATCTTGTTGTCTTTCTGTGAGTCTGATATTAGTTATTAAATAAGATTTTCAGTAATTTTTTTATATTACTGCATTATTTTAGCATATAATGCATAATGCTTTGCATCACAAAACAATGTCATTTTTCAACCTCTGACCCTGTTATGTTGACTTTTTTCTATGATTACGTTTTTAACTGCAGAATGTTCTTCTGTTAAATGAAAATGCATAAGCACAAGAAACAAAAAACTTCCTAGTTTCTTACAATAATGTTCAGTGCCTTTCTTAGACTTACCTCAAGAACCATGATCTCCTTAAAATATAAATAAAATAAAATGTAAATGCCTAGAAAATAACATCACGGATCTTCTTTCATTTCTTTCACATCTGTCTAAAACTTGTTGACTTCACATTCCTATACATTATGCAATACTACTGTTCTTAAGTAGGTGACTGTGGCATATCAAGAGTTATTTTGTGATATGCATATGAGATTATTGTAGTGTTTTATAACAATATTGTATGTATGGATGACATAAGATTATTGTTAATGTATTAAGACTACCTTATTCAGAATGTACTTATTCCTATCCTGAATTTCCATACATAATCTCCTTCTATTTTCTGCAATTTAAAATTAGACATATTAAGGGTGGTAAACAGGACCCATTTTCATTTTCATTTGGTCCACCACTCTGACAATCATGAATAGCCCTCTTGCACACAAGCTTTATTTTACATATCCTGAAGAAAAGTTATGCATTTACAAAATAATATAAATCTTGTTTTTATGTAACGAATTGCATAATGCCATTTTTAAAAGGAGACACTTCTTGGTCCTTGAGTTCACATCTTTACGCTTTAGGAAATAATAATTTTAATGAAAGAAAGATACTTTATGTTTGATTGTTTTGAAAAGTGTTTTCCAATCAATTATTTGTTTACCAGTATGTTCTTAGTTGTTTCAGAGTATTTATTATAATCTTTACGACTGCCATTTCGACAGCCTGTGAGTTGTGGTTTTGATTTAGAGAATATTTTGAAGCTTAAGTTAGAATTAAAGACCTAGTAGCATTCAGTGTCAAGAAGAATGAAATTTTGCTGAATATTTACTCACCCTCAGACCATCCAAGATAAGCTGATTAGAAATATAGTATTACATCACTTGTTTATCAATGTATTCTCTGCTGTGAATGGAATGAGTCCAGTAAAAATAATAATAAAATTTAGAGTGGTTTCGGACTGCTTCTGCATTGTAAATGGTGCTTGATCTGTGCATATTTCTCTCGATTTAAATGAGAGAACTTTTTATAACGGTTTTAGTCAGATTTAACAGTTTGAAAACATGCAGCTTTTCGCTTCACAAGACTGAGCTGAATCCATGATTACTTGTAGATTGTGATGTTTTTATCAGCTGTTTGAACTCTCATTCTGATGGCACACAGAATATCAAATGAGCAAGTAATGTAACTAACGAAGGAGACAGGGACGTGCGGATCCATAAGCAAGGCTTTATTAATAGACATAATCAAAACAGGCAGGGTCCAGAGATTGGCAAACAGGTATGGAGAAGGCAAAACACAAGAATAGTCCAGAGCGAATGGACTAATGAAAGATGTGTGTAGTATAATAATAGATGAAAGAAGGAGACTTCTTTGTCAACCATCTGTTTTCTGAAAACAGGGGAGTCAACCTTGTCAAAATTTTTGATTGGTGTCCTTTTTGACCTTTTACCCTGGGGTGTTTCAACCTTGACCTTGGACCTGTTGTGGTTGCTAACTAGGGATTATGGATCTTTCAGATGCTTGGCGCTGCAAATACATACTCCGACGCTGTTGCACAACTAAAAGGACATTTTCAAAAGACTCATAGAATGCTATTGAAGTGCCTAAATTTCAGACAAAGATGCCAGTGATCGGGTGAGTCAGCCAGTCAGTTTGTCACTGATTTAAAAAGCCTTGCTGAGCTATGCAAATTCGGTGCTCTCCATGATTAATGGGAGATGATACACTTACCCTGGATAAGGCTCTCACACTGGCACTCCAAATTGAAGAAGCTACACAGTGTGCAGCTAAAATAGCAAAGACTAATGCAGCTAACACTGATGTCACCTCTGTACCTGCCAAAACAGGCATGGATGAGGAGTTCCAGTCTACAGGTGCACTCATCCAGCAAACACAGCCTCAGTCAAGTCAACAAAGATGGAAATGTGGCAACTATGGCTCCCTTCATCATGCCAACAGGTCCCCAGACTGCCCAGCCATTGGCCAAAAGTGTAGACATTGCGGAAAACTCAACCATTTTGCAAGGTGGTGCAGATCAAAGTCTAGTTTGCAGCCTTTACCAGCAGTAATTTATACAGTTGGCACTCACTCAGTCACTTCCTCTACATGTGGTGTGCAGCTTAAAGACTGTTGCATTCCACTGCTTCTTGACACAGGAGCTAAAGTATCATTGCTTAATATGGCCACCTACAAGAAATTTTTATTTTATTTTATAACCATCACCATCAATGCAGTGATTGGACTAGTTAACCTGCCAGTACAATATGGGTAAAAACATCTACCAGACTTTCCATTCTACATAACTCAGCATGGTGCTAATATCCTGGGTCTTGATCTGTTACGTAGCCTTGGCTTTTCTCTGTATGACGACAATGGTGCAACCATCCTTCAAGTGGATTCTCCATGGCAGACAGTTTCCCACTCTATTCAGTGGTTTAGGCTGCCTCTTGGTTTTTTCCCACAAACCACTGCTTAACCCAGATGTACCACCTATAATCCAGCCACTGCGATGAATGCCTCTCGTCATGCATGACAAAGTCACTACTGAGCTACAGACCTCATTGAGCCCATTGATGCATCCCCTTGGGTCTCAAATCTTGTGATTGTGCAGAAACGGGCTGGGGGCATACGTCTCTGTGTTGACCTTCAGGGACCTAACAAGGCTGTGGTGCCAGATAAATACCCATTGCCAACAGTTGAGGAGCTTACAACACACTTCTATGGCTCAACAGTATTCACAAAGCTGGATCTTAAGCGAGGTTACATGCAGATACCCCTGCACTTGACAGCATTTGTGACTCACATGGGGTTGTTCCGGTTTAAGAGGATTCCTTTTGGCCTAAGTTCAGCACCTAGTTGCTTTCAGAAAATCACGGCTACTGTTCTAGCAGGGCTCCCTGGTACGGCTGTGTATTTGGATGATATTGTAGTACATGGGAAGGATGCGGCCACTCATGTCGAATGCCTCAGATGGGTGTTCTCAGCTCTGGCCTGGCACAATCTGACATTGAACACAAAAAAATGTCCAACGTTAAACCCATTCTAAACCTCCCAGTGCCAACCTCCACTGGACAGCTTGCATCTTTCCTCGGCATGACTGCTTATTATCTGCCACTGCCACAGCCGGCTCCTGATCCGCCACGGCCACAGCCGGCTCCAGATCCGCCAAGGCCTCCCAGGGCTCCACATCCGCCCTGAAGGTATGCGCCTTTCCGGGAGGGGGAGGTACTGTTACGTGTCCGTCTAGCCTTAGTTTCGTTTTCTTAAGTTCATGTGTTAGTTTCAGTTTATGTCTTCCTGTTTTAGTTCCTGTTTGCCCTTATTTGGTCCTTCCTGTGTCCGTATGTGATTATTAGTTAATTTGCTTACACCTGTGTTTCCCCAGCTGTCCTCTTTGTCCTCATTAGTCTTCAGTGTATAAACGTAAAAAGACTTTACGTTTATTTGAATCCTATGACTTCTGCGTTCTCCTTCCGCGGATACAAGCATAACATATACACTTTTAATAAGCCTCATCATAGAAAGTACCCCAGAGTGCACCCCTAACCCTGTTGGTCTGTAGTGCTGCTGAGTGGTTTGCAATTGTAGCTCCATGGAGCTTTGTGTTTGTGTTGTTTTACCATCATTCTCTGTTTAAACTTTTAAAATGTAACTTAATGATCACCATACTTCTGACATTATCTACCTAATTTGACATAGTTTGTTTTTTAATCTAAACCACTAGTGCTGTGTTAGCTTTCCATTAGCCTATTAGCTTGTCATTTGTGCCTACCATTTCTTTTCTCATGCTCTCGCTCCATTTTCACACAAGTTCAAACAACTGTGTTAAGTCGGAATCATTCAACAATTAAGGTAATTCATGGCTTCTTCTGCTTTTATTGTCATTGGCACTGTTAGCCACATGTATAGTGTAGCCTTTGTCAGCGGTGAGGGATTCACATGTAACAAATGCAGGGAAATAGTAAGGTTGACAGAGAAGATTTCAGAACTAGAGAGACACATCCAAAATTCAATTGTAAGAATGTGAGGGTCTTAGGGTTTTTGGTTATGACTAACACAGCAGGTCATGTACATAATCCTAAACCCAAAGTCCATACTTTTGTTACGTAAAGCATTGACTGTCGAAGTCAAAATTGTAGAAGTTTTCACAGAGCTCACCTCAGTTTGTCCTTGTATGAAGTGTGCATAGAGGACACAAAGCAGCCACAAAGGGGTGCTCATGAGCACCCTTCTGAAATCTAAAACGATGAATGGGACACACTGGTCTCATGGACTTAATAAATACATGCACACAGCACCCACTGTAAGTCCGCAAGTGCACATGAATTGTGCCATTAAGGACAATGCCATATAGTTGCGAGACAAAACACCAATCTTCAGTTCTGATCAAAACATTAAAATGGTTCTCCCCACTGAGTATCCTGATGAAACTGTCCCTTTTATTATCAATTCTATTGTATTTAAGGGTTAAAAACAAACAAAAAAGCAGATATAATGCAGATAACCAACTGATAAGGCTCGGCTTAATGGATATCATATCTCTTTTTTACGAAAGCTCTTTTTGCAGATAATATGATCACAAATCATAACCAGTTTGATGTTTGCATGCTATGTTTGACAAAAATCTGGCTAAAACCAGATAATTACATAACTTTACCCCCTAGATTACTATCCTTATCATAATCAGCACCCAAAAAGTAAAGAGGGGAGGTATTGCTACAATTTATAGCATTATTTTCAGTGTTTCTCAAAAGTAAAATTCATGTAAAAATCTGTAACTTATTATGTTAATAATTATGTTAATGATAAATCCCTATTGGCATCTGTACTGTTACTGTATGTATACATGACAGCACATTATTGATTATAGGTTTGTTCATGCATATTTAAGAACACTTCTATGAAAGAGCTAAGGCTTGTGTGTAATAACAGGAAGTAAGGAAGTAACTAATCTAACTAAACCAGGGGTGGGGAATGTTGATCCTAGAGGACCGGTGTACCTGCAGAGTTTTGCTTCATCCCTAATTAGGTCTTCAGGATGCAGTTTGGTATTTTTTCCCAAGGTTTTTCAGGGTTGGAGCTAAACTCGGTAGTAGAGTGTAACCTTCAGGATCAACGTTCCCCACCCCTGAACTAAACTAATCCTGGGAAGAACAAGACCTGACCATGAATATATGTAACACAGACAGGGCCAATAGACTAACAAGAAACAAAAAGACCATTAAGGAACTAAAAGATGATGAAAAACTACAGTGAAAAAAACAAGACACTATAAAACAGGTTCAGGTTCAGATTTATTTAGGTTCATACACCTTTCAATCAATTACTCTCAAAAAGAGCAACTTGTGCCAAAAAGTATTTTACAACTAATCAAAACTATAACATTCACTATAAACATGCATTTTAAAAATCTAATTAATACCTGAGAATTACAATTTCAGAATGTCCTAATATTCAAGTTTTTGGTTATGATAACCCTTAAAATTGGTATATCCATTTCAGCATAATAAAGATGTGCATTTATGTTGCCATTAGCGTGGAATTTCGGTGCTTGGTAGAAAACTCTTCCCTGTGAAACAAGTTGGGATAAAATCCAGCAGACTTCGTGTCTTACTGCACTGATAAAGCACCACAGTTACTATGACAAAGATTAAATTAAAGATTTTTTTTAATTAATATTAATTTTATTATTTTTTAGGATGAATTAAAATGTTATTTTTGCAGTTATAGGCACAGAAGGGTTACTGATCCTGAGGAAGTACTGCCACGACAGAATTATTCCAGCTGATGGCACATATCTAAACACATCTATGTAGAGAATTTGAATGAATGTAATCTTGCTTAATTCAAGCACTAGTCACAAACTACAGTTTATAGAAATAACAGCTCTTTTGTTAAACCTACATTTGATACATCTATACAGTTTTCTGTTGTCCTACCCTACATATTTATGCTTATGTGTTGCATTCCAGATGACTATGAGTAATATAATATCAAAGTACATTTCATTCTCAATGCAGTAAATTACCATATTTAAAGATTATTTATTCATAATCTTTAATCATTTGAATTTTATAGAGATATAACATTAAATTACAATAAATGTATAAAACATCAGCAAAACGCAGTAATTATTTGTATCAAAAAGTTACATATAAAACGTAAAAAATTAATTGATCCCAAGAGTCCCATTCTTGATTTATAAATAAACTTCAAGAACAGTAAAGTATAGATTACTTTAAAAATGATCCTATAAAGCCATAATATATATCAAGCAAGCTATGCGGTATATGCGGTACACTGCAGGAGCTTTCAGTGGTTTACTGGCAGCAGGACCAGCTTCTTCCTCATGGCGACTTCATGGACAGGCATCTGTTTGCTCCAGAATCCCTGCCTGCTAACATCAGTATTCACACCAAGCAGGATTGTCAGGATGTCTTCACCGCTGGAAACATAAAGTGAATAAAAATGAGCTTTTTTAATAGTACATATACATTTTTTGCATGCAATCCTTCATAATTTTCTCTACATTGTACACTCAAATGATCATAATGAACACAAAAATACAGCATTAAAAACTGCATGTTATAAACTTACTTTGGACAACGCTGCTCTAGGTTTTTGCAAAGTGACTGAATAAACCAGGAGCCTTCTTCTGGCTTTCTATAGGAAAGGTGACCATCAGTGGTTGACCTGGCAATAAGGAAATCCGTGTCAGCCGGGATTGCGACATCAAAACCATCACCATCCACCTCCATCTCTGACTCTCCGCCTTCTGCAGCATCCGCTTCGACAAGCACACGTTGTTGTTTTCTTGTCCCACGACATGCCTGTATGAAGAACAGCTTGGGCTTGCCGACTAGCCCCAGGCAGTTGCTGCCATTGAAAGGCTCTCGTATTTCATCAACAGAAATAACAGCACCATCGGTTCCACAGACTCCTTCCTTTATGCCATGGGAGAGGATGCAGCATACAAAGCAGTCTCCATCTACATTCGTCCCCAAGTCCTTGAGGAGAATCTTCATCTCAGCTGCAGTTTTATTTCTGTGCACCACCACTGTAAACCCCAGCCAGCGGAACACTTTGGCAAGACGCTCTGGGGTTTAAAAGAGAGAATAAGAGCGACTCCATCAATCTAGCTGAACAAATCATTCTAAATGAATTTATAAACAATTACAAATATTATAGTGAATGTATTATAGTGAATAAAAATGAAAAAAAAAAAACAACAACTAACTTTGGTCTTCATCTGATCCCCTTCTTTTATCCATGGTCACAAATTCTACATTATTGATGATTATGCAGGTACCACATGGATTTTGTTCTATTTTGTACTGAGAGACCTGAAATAAAAGCACATATGCACATTACTGGAACGGAACATATACTTAACTGCTGCATTTACAGTAGGTTTAATCTTTTAAATATAAACTTCACCTCCTGCACTGGAGGTTTGAGTGGCATGGCTGGAAAAGCAATAACGGCATGATCCTTTAATTTTGGAAAACTTTCCAATGTTTTGTGCTGTCTTAAAAGGTTTATGAACTGGCTACAAGTTTCCTCCCCCCTTCCCATGAGTGTGTCAAGTAGTTCGATGACTTTCTTCTCTCTGTTTGTAATATCTGTGATGCTGTTGTAGTTGCGTTGAGTAATAAGTTTATCCTGGTGCACATGTTGCAAGATCATACTGGGATCTTCAGACAGAATCTCTAAGAGGGAAGTTTTATTTCGGCGAATTCTGGTAATTGATTCACCCATAGTTTAAAATCGGTCTGAAGAACTGGAGAGAAGAAGAAGAGAGAGAAGTTAGTGTATGTAAGTTAATAATTGTACGCAATGTATTTTTCAGTACAGTAAACTGTTCTTATTCACTTCAAAGCAAAGATGCATGCTATACAATAATATACAGTGTTAAAAAGTAGCCAGTAAGCTAATAGCTAATAGTACTGACATGGACTAAGTGAAACAAAAGCTCTGCTCGTACATTATTAATAACAAGTAATACAAACCAGCTATACGTGCCAGCTTGTGCACGCAAGGCTGTAAGTTACACAAAGACTTGATGTTCACACAAAGATAATTTCATGTTCAGGTAAGCCACATATTCACTATTATGTCTTAAATCGGTTAGTTCTACATATTATGGAATAACGTTACTTGACAATTTACTATTATCTGTTTATGACTTATGTATTAAATAGATCGGTTTACGATTCTCTGACGAACCGGATAAAAGAAACTGGTTTATAGAGCAGTTTCTCAACTATTTTTTGCTTTCGATTTGCTTACTTATTACTTTTATGGACACGGAGAAGCTGTAGCTGTTTGCACTGCTTAAAACACAATTACACATATCACAAATAATAGTAGCATAGACGCGTTAAGAAATGTTGTTGTCAATAAAAACTATGCTACATTTACAAATTTGCACGTAATCAAAATCACTCACCCAGCGTCTTAACAGATGATGGTTTTCCCTCAAAAATGACTCGTGGCCTCGCCTTGTTCAAAGAGTGTGTGGGGTTGCCAGATATTTAGTCATGTCTTAAGCGGACTGCTGTAAATAGTAAATAAAACAGTAATAACTAACTTTTTTGAATATTTTTATAATTGGAAACGTAAACAGTATTTACAATATTTCTAAAAATGTAAATAAAAGTGTCATTTATTAGGATACTTATTTCTTTTCCCAGTTGTTTGGAAATAAACTTATTGAGCAGCGGACTGTTATGGATTTGGATAGCACTGGTAAGTTTGATCCCTCTTAGCATTAATAAAATACTGAAAATGGCAAAAACAAACAAAAAAAAAGGAATAAAATATGAAATAATATAAAATAAAATTGTGTAAAAAGCAGTATTTTGAGTGTTTGTAGATATTTATTAATTATAATTTATTTTGAGTCTGTGTTTACAATAAATTGACACAAATTGAGGTCAACGCAAATTATATTTTCATTTTTAAAATACAATTCTCAAAAAAGATCCCATCAATTTCTTGAAACAAGTTGTGTTTTGCAGTTAATGCAATTATTAGTCTTCTCTTTTGTGGTCTTTTCTTGTGTTTTTTAACATATTTCTCCAATAGAAGGTCTGAATGAAATTCGCTCCACAGTGTATCGAGCTGCTCTTAAGCTTCGCACGCTACAAAAACTATGTCAGAGTGAGTTTTTCCATGTTTGTTTTTACGTGAAATACAGCTGAATGCATTACCATTTTATTATGCGATTTTCTTCTCATAATGAGTCTCATAGTTTCATTTTAATCTTCAGTGCACCTGGTGTCACTGCAGGATTTGCACCCAATCCTAAATACTTTGTGCAGTTCTGAGGAGCCGATGATTAGTCTTGGTCAGGAAGATATACAGCAGCATCTAGAAGAGCTCTTCCAGAGCATTTCACATGAACTTCCTTATGAGGCGGTTTCTGAAGCCACAGATCAAACCACCAGGCTTCTCTTTAAACTGTTTGACAGGTGAAGGGTAACTCTGTTGATTCAACATTGTACAGTCTGTGCTCATATTTATGCATGTGCACATTAATCTTTCTGCTTCCGCGTAGAGAGCAAACTGGTGTTATTCTGCTCAGGTCAGTGGAGGCCGCGCTGATCGCACTCTGTGGAGATACTCTCCCAGCTAAACAGAGAGGTCTTTTTCACTTCTCCTCTGCAGATTTAATCTGTCTTTCAGGATGAACTAATGTGGCTAAGATGGTGGGAGCATTATTTAGAGTCTGTGTTTGTCTCTTTTGCAGCTCTGTTCCGACTGGCTGAGAGCTACAGTGGGAATCGTGAGAGTGACAGGGGCTCCATCAGTCGAAGTGCACTCAGAATACTGCTGGAAGACCTCAGCCAGGTGAGAAAAACAATCCAATGAATTAGACCCACTTCTGAGAAATACTAGCAAATTTCTAACTAAAAATGTTCTGGTTAAGGTTCCAGCAGTGGTTCAGGAAAACCATGTTTTTGGTCAAGCTGAAGCTGCAGTCTGCTCTTGCTTCAATGGGGTATTGTATATTTTTCCATTACTGTTTTTACTGTATCTTTGGTTAACATAAATGTAACATTGGTGAGTATAAGATACTTCTTCTAAAACATATAAAACTCTAAATGAACACATTTTTAAGTTCAGAAAGTTTGTCACTTTTGAAAGGACCATCTTATTTTGTGGTCCATGGCAACAAAAAGTTTGAAAAACCCTGATTTAGCAGAGCCATTTATTCAAAGCAACATACAATACTGATTTTCTCTCAGGTAAATAGTGCACGTGTGATTGAGGAGCATTTTATTGGCTGGCTGCAGTCAGAACCCCGGCTGCTGTTATGGCTGTCCACTCTTTACAGGATTTCAGTGAGTGAGGCTGTACAGCACAGAGTCCGCTGCCATGCCTGTAAAGCCTTTCCTATCACTGGCCTCAGGTATGCTTTTTCATAGTATTACCATACATGCTTGATGAAGTTTTAGAGTATTTAGAATTTAGAGTATATGATGAATGTACAGTATATGGTGTAGAAAAGGGTTTATAATATGCATGTTTCAGGCAGGGTTGCCAGGTATTTACAACAATCCCAACCCCCGCCCCCTAGCTCAATACAGTTTTGAGGGGGTTTCTCCAGTAAAGGTCACATTCCAGGTGGTAAAACACTCACTTTTTGACAAGGTTCCCCTAAATATCATGTTATTGGCGTCGTTTCAACCTGTGGACATGAACAACATCCTGCGGCAACAATGTTAAAGTTGTATTTGGGTTGACATGCATGCTGTCTGGTAGATGATAATGGTATCACCTGTCCATAGGTATCGCTGTTTGAAATGCCTGAACGTACACCTCTGCCAAAGCTGCTTTCTGACTGAGAGACGCAGCAGGAAACACAAGCCTTCTCATCCTGTACTGGAATATTGCACTCAGGTGTGCAACCAAGCATTTTAATGTTTATTAACTATGGTGTTTTTTTTTATAATTCAATGCCTTAACTTAGTGTTTGTTTGACAATTCATTTAGAAATATTATTGAATTTGAAATATTAGCCATTCAGCAGTAGTGTAGTCTAGTAGTAGTAACTGTAGATTGGAATAATGAAATAAAATTCAGCAATAAAATGGTAAATGTGCTTGTGTGCATATATTATTATTATATTTTCAGCCATTTGGTTTACTAGGACACAGGACACATTTTACCATTTACCACACATACAGTATACCACCATAATGTATTAAAAGCTATACTCAGAAAATATGAATATGTGCTATTAATAATTAATTACTTAAAATATAAAATGAAAAAAAAAGTAAATTACTCTTATTTATGCTGTATATATTGTGGTTATATACATTATTCTTTGTTCAGCCATCCTGGAAGGAGTCAATGGCGTCACTGGCCTCTAGTGCTCGACACGCTTTGGTACCTCGACACGCTCGGAGAGAAGCAGAGAGGAAGAGAGCCCTGAGAGCAAGCTCTAGTGCTGAGCTGCAGTTCAGGTACACATTTTGTGAGTTTTTCATTAATGGAATACAGCGTATGGATGATTTCGTGTGTCCATGTGTGTGTGCAGTGCCTCTTCTCCAGTGCTGCAGTCTGTAGCTGACCCAGCCATGCATAATGCTCCTGAAACAAGTCTGACTCTCACCCCTGCTGCGGTTCCAGTAGAATCTAAAGGCCTGCAGACGGAGGACACAGAGATTCCTCAGGTAACTTACCTGCAACAAGGGGTTCCTATTAGTAAAATTCACTCTATAGATTATCATAACAATAAATGATGCCCCAATGTGGATATTTTTAATGTTTACGGTGTTACAGAGAGAAACAGCTATTCTCCAGAAAGACATCAGTATTACTCAGAAGGCCATGAGGGACCTGCAGAGAGATAAATGGTGGGCCCTTTTTCAGAATAAATTTTGAGTATTAAAAAACAGGCTATATTTTTGTGATTGTATTTTTGTAGTGGGCCTCAGTGTGTTTGTGTGTTATAACCAGGCTCCTGGAGAAAGAGTTTCAGGTGTGGAGAGTTGCAGCCCAGTCAGAACACGATTCACTGGAGGACAAATGTACTGAGCTGAAGAGCATGATGGAGGCTCTGAACCAACATAACCAGCATCTGGAAGAAGAACTGGACAGAGTCAGACATGTGAGAGGGGTCATAAAAAGGGCAGTCCAAAAATATCTGGGCCTATATATAACATTTCTGTATTTGAATTAATTCCATCAATTTTAACATGAACTAAGAAACTAAATGTAATGCATATTTATCATTTGTACATAAAGAAACATAAGAAACAGTTACGATTTTGTAATTGTACTTAATATTTGTTTGTGTTTTAAATATATTTGCACAATAACCAGGTTTAATAAATTTATTATCAATTGACTTATATTCAATCTCATAATTTCGCAACTAATTACATATTGCTTGTTCCACAGCTAGCCATATTTTTAGCTGAATAAATTAATGCACATTTATACTGAATTTAATATGATTTTGTAAAATAAATGGATGTTTAAATATGTTTATTTTAGTAATCTAATAAATATAAATAGGTAATAATAAACTATGGCATGATTTTATAAGTGCATAAGTATTATCAGTTTCATTTAAATATTTTTGTCTTGTTTTCAGCCAAAATATCTAATAATTCTTAAATCAAGAAGGATTTTCTAGATAAGTAAAAATTATAGTCTTGTTTTCTGAAAAAACAAGTAAAAAGAAGGTTTTTACTTGAAACAAGCAAAATAATCTTGTTTTCTGTTTGAAATAAGATTATTTAGCTTGTTCTAAGGAAAAAACTCACATACCCCCGGTTCCACAGACAAGGCTTAACCCTAGTCCTAGACTAAAATGTAAATCTGAGCTGTTTCAGCTAAAAGAAACCTGCACTGACTGATCTTAAGATGCACGCCAGTAATGCTTTTTTCTATGGCATGTATATAAAAAATTATTAAATGTCCTAATTGAACTATGGCCTAATCCTGGCTTAGGCTAAGCCCTGTCTGTGAAACCGGGCCTTAATGTTTTTTTTTTTACTTAAATGTTTTCTGAAAACAACACCATAATTTACCTGTCTAGAAAATCATTCCTGATTTAAGAGTTTATAGATGTTTTGGCTGAAAACAAGACAAAAAAATCTAAGCTTGAAAAGCTTTTTTTTTTTTGCAGTGGTTTACTGGTTTATATTAAAACTGTTTAACTTTTAAGCAGATTCAAGAGATGAGAAGGAACCTATAAGAGGTTCTTTAATAGTTTTTTATTTGTCTTTGTCACAGATATTAACTCTGAGGGACAGAGATCAGCTCAGAATTGACTTTTGTTCTCATTCAGACCTTCAGCCAGAACATGATGACAGCATTAGTGAAAACGACTGGACTCAACCTGAGTGTTTAAAACCTCAAGACAGCTCCAGTGGAGAAGAGCAGGTTCAGGAGGGGAGAGAAGCATATCAGGAAGAGAACATAGAAGTGGATGAGGACACTCTTTATGAGGTATCAGAAGACATCTCCACAAATCTGGATGACATGGAAGAGGATGTCCATACAGCTTCAGGGCAGCAAGAGGAAGTGGAGGAGCTACTGCATAAAAGACAAGATCTTTCTTTACTTCATCGATCCATGTCTGATTTAGCTCTGGAAGAACACTCAGACTCAGATGACTCAGAGATGGATGAGGAAGAGGAACTTTGTGCGCTTGTACAACGACTTCAAAATGAGCTTTCTCTATATACAGCCACAGGTTTGTTTCATCATTTTTTATAATACTTGTTTATAATTAGTAACATATCCAACATATCCAAAAGCATCCAACAAATGCTTTTAAGACATGTCAATCAAGTATTTTAAATATTCAGTAATAATTACAATAAATAAATATATATTTTTGTGGCCGATTTTTGTTTTCTGTTCACCAGGTTTGGTCAGTCTGAAGAAAGAAAAACTAATGACGGCAGCAGAGGGAGTCAGAGATTCTGTTTCTCATCTTGTCACTTCTGTGAAGACCACCAGTTTGGCATAATGGCTGTCAGAATAACTTTTCCTTACCTGAAACCAACAGAATAACTTTTCTTTACCTGAAACCAACACAAGCCAATTTCCATCACTCATTACATCACAAGGTTAATCATACCAGAGAGCTGCTTGCAGTGGACTGATGGTTGACAATTCAAAATGTATTAAAATCTAAAGATAAATAAGTTTAAAGATTTCACTATTTATATGAAATGAGACATAGGCAATATTAGAGAGGCACTGATACTGACATTCAGATGACACAGAAAAGGCAATAATTACATTCTTGTTACTATGAGAACATTTTCAGTTGTGACATTGCATGGTCAAATTATTTTCATAATTATTTCCCACTGTCCAGGACAAGAGTGTTTAAGACCTAATATAGAAGCGTTTGCTTTGATTTGGGTCTTTCTGGGTTTATATTTTGAGATAATGACCAGGTGACCCTTAATTATAGCCCATAACTTAGCAATATTATAGACCATTGTCACAGTAAATCGCAGTAAAACTAAGGAAAAATCCACAACATATGTGACCCTGGACCACAAAATCAGTCATAAGTGTCCATTTTCAAAAATTGAGAGGTAAACAATCTGAAACCTGCATAAAGAAGCTCTCCATTGATTTATGATATGTTAGGATATGATAATATTTGGCCAAGATACAACCATTTGAATATCTGGAATCTGAGGGTGCAAAAAAATCAAAATACTGAGAAAATCACATTTAAAGTTGTCCAAAGGAAGTTCTTAGCAACGCGTATTACTAATTAAAAATTGCTTTTTTTTATATTTATGGTTGGAAATTGACAAAATATCTTCATGGAACATGATCTTTACTTAATATCCTAATAATTTTTTGTATAAAATAAAAATGGATCATTTTGACCCATACAATGTATTTTTGGCTATTGCTACAAATATACCCCAGCAACGTAAGACTGGTTTTGTGATCCAGGGTCACATATAGCAGCAAAAAAAAAAAACTCATTTAGAAATCTAATATCGAGCAATAAATGATACCATTCATGCCTAGTTAATGTGTGATTTTATAATGAATTTATATGCAGTTTTGTAATAGAATTTTTTAATACTAGACATTTTGATGTTATTTTATAACAGTCTGTTGGACAATAAAACACCATACATTTGTTACGAGTTCTGAAAAAAACAGAATATGGAGTGTTTTTACAGTTTGTCCTTTAGTTTCTACTAAGGGACAAACTGAATGAACTAAAACAAAGAGTTCAAAATTAGAAAGATCTCAGTTGAAATTTTTTGTCAAGTTTTTTTTATTATCATTATTTGTAGTTTTGGCAATGTTTCCATGGGAACATGAGATGGTTGTAAAAGGGTTCAGGGTTTAGAAGATGAGTTCAAAAACCTGATGGTGTAGATCAATGATGGTATAGAAAAACACCCTCTCTTTCCGCTCTTATTCCATTGGCATAGGCCCAAACTAGAGCTCTCTCTACTGAAACAGCTCCGTTCTATTAATAATATCATTTTAATATCACAAGTGCCTCAATTAATGTCCCACACAGATGACAATGACATTTTCATTTTCAGAAGCTGAGATTTTCATAGAAACATTCATTTTAAGTAATCAGAAGCTTATTATAATGTCAAACATAGATGGCCGAGC
Organism: Enteromius mattozi; assembly: GCA_032359235.1. Taxonomy (NCBI): domain Eukaryota; kingdom Metazoa; phylum Chordata; class Actinopteri; order Cypriniformes; family Cyprinidae; genus Enteromius; species Enteromius mattozi. The sequence goes on from JAUMHE010000051.1 coordinate 5,288,078, forward strand.
ATATAAAAGACTGCCTTATTAATAATCCGCTAGCTTGAGATTGATTTCATTGTTAGTCTCAGTTGAGAATTCTTTACCAAACCGTAGGGTTTGTGCAATGTTTCCCCTTTGCATAGTAAGTAAATGTTAACTGTTTTTCCTTTGACATGCAGATACCTAGAAAAGCGCAGCAGGCTGTGTGGGCTCCGCCCCCAGTGCAGTTACATCATGCAGCTCTCTGATTAGCCAGTGATGGCATTCAGGTCAGGGCAAACCTACAGGGCCCAGCCAGTTTTTAATTGTTTTTTTTTTTCTTTTTTTGTTTTTTTATGTTTTCAAGGGGAACATTAATTGACGTCATTAGGCATATATATAACAGTGGTGATTTCATCATGCAGCAGTATATGCTGCTGGCCAAATGAATTGATCTTTTTTTTTTTTTACTTTTTTGTTTGGGTTTCTTTGTTTCATTAATACTACAGAAAATGCCTGCAATTATAACATGCTGAAATAACAAAAAAAAAGTTATGCCTTGAAATGTCTGTCCGATATGGGTCCCTCTCTTAGTACTTGGTCATTCGAAACACATAGATGTGTTACCAACCTACTGGAACTACTCATTCTTCTTCTTTTTTTTTTTTTTTGGAAATAACAATGTTTGTCTTGCATTGGTGTCCCTCCTCTGCCATGCGAGGTCCACAGCTGAAGCTGGTCATGCCTGGGTCAGAACCGGAGGTTTGGGGCGTGTAAACGTGAAGTCATGCCCCGATGAGTGGTACCATCCACTACCAGTTATCAGGATTGCTAAACGGCTTAGTGTGGATGCTCAGGGCCAGAGGGGCAAAGGAACGGGGGCAGCGCTAGAGAAGCAGTTCTACGTGACTTTGGATGAAAAATGTTCGACCGTTCGGTCCCTTTGTTCTCTCGCTTTCTGTCCTTTTTATTCAAGTAACGCCAACGCCGTCAGCAGCGGCGTCAGCAGCAGGAGATGGTACAGTCCGGCGGGTTCTGACAGAACCCAGGGGCACACTAGGCAAGGATGCAGTTCTCTTAGCCTCTTTAGATGGCACTGGCGTTAGGGTCATATCGTCTTTTCTTGACATTTCTTGGTGATGAGGACAAACAGGACAAAACAAACAAAAGGGGGGTTAGTGCAGGCAATGCCAGAGACATCAACATACAATTCGCTGCCCATCTTGCCGACTTAACCCGCAGCAACCACGTAGGTAGTCGTTTCTTTAGCTTCTTGATCAGTTCAAATCATTTTTTGAAAGCTACCCATAGCGTTTAGCTGCCGTCAGGTTGCGGCGGGTAAAAACGACCGTTCTTGGCAGCGACAAGGAGAGACACAGAGTGTCCCTCCACTGACTGTGGGTGAGTATGTGTTAGAAAGACAACGAGGGATGTGGAAAGAGAACATTACCTCCTGGGAGAAAACACGGACATAGACATAGAAAACAGCAAGAAAGAGTGTACAACATCGAGGGTCAGAGAAGGACGTCACACCCACAACATGAACGACGACGATACCACCAGGAACAACAAGAAAGGCAACAAGAACTGCAACAACACCAACAACAACAGGGGTTTGACACAACCTCCCCGTAGCGTGGCTTGATGTGGGGCATCCCAGCAGTTTAACATGCACCTGTCCATAGAGAGGTTAGGTGGGAGACGCCACTATCGCTGTGTAGGGGGGTGACTGGGGTAGCATGCAGGTGCAGTGCAGCGCGTGTGTCTGTACCAGGTCTCTGTGAAGCAGGCAGTAAAGGCAGCGGTGCCGGGCGAGTCCGGGTGGGGGGTGAGGGCTCTTGCTCTGTTCTAGGTTTTCAGGGGGGCCCAGGGCCTTCCGGGAGATAAGAGGGCGTGGCAGCCAGCCATGGCACAAAGGCTGCCTACGACACAACCTCCACCCCTCTCCGCTCAAACTCTCACCCTTTCAGACAACGGAGGGGGGATTGAGAGAGAGATCACGGCGAGGAGAGCGGGTCAGAAAGTCGTCATCCCTGCCCACCCCGTCCCGCCCCCCAACAACCCACCCCGCTTCTCAAAGCAAGGAAAACAACAAACATCCCTCCCCTCCCTTCACTTGAGGTGAGCCCAGCCTTTGTGCGATGCTCTGATAGCACTCCGCTTTAGCTCTGGCTTGGTGCCAGTCTGCATGCAAACTCTAAATGGGCTCAGTCAAGATGCTATGTGCAAACAAGCATGCTGCGGTGAGCTAAATTCTCTTGGATGATCTCCAAATCTCAAAGCTAGCTTCCCTGAACTTGCTCCTAGTTGTGTCTACACTGGCCATTAGAAAGGTTTTACATGTGGCCAGACAAACAGTTGCTAATCTACATTTAGATACTGTTTTTCAACCAAATGCATCTGCTGTCAACATGTTTAATGCTACACCCATTTACTGGAATTTTTAAAGCTACACTATGTAACTTTCAGCCCACTAGCAGTTAAAGCAAAATACCTTATTCTGGATAATTTTTTTTTGGTGGGTCGTACTTTGGTTCTGCTATTCCGCACATATGAAATTGATGGCTTACGGTACTTCCACATAATAAACCAATAAGCAATTAAATAAATATGGATATCTGAAAATACATCTTATGAGCAAGCAAATAGCTTATTTGCTATAAGTTGTATTTTAAAAGGAACTCCAGGTATTAAGACTTTTATGGCTTGATACAACATAAATGGTGTGTCTTACTGTTTAGTAGAAAATCCTTGAGAAATCCATATCATTTTATACACATTTTGGACTGTGGGGGGCCACCGTTATTTTGATGATATGAAACTCAACACATCTCAGAATACACAACAAAAGAAAATAAAATACTGATATGATGCTACAATGTGCGGCTTTTGGTTATAAATTGCATGGTAACAAGAGGAACAATGTAAGTCTTCACTGCTTTCCGAGCGATAAGAAGTGGAGAAAACAATGAGAAGATGTCTGTGGACAAATAAAACTTTTCCAAGTTTTGATGGTCACAGAGTGCAACCATTCGACGTTATCAAAGTAATGGCGCCCCCCATAGTCCAGATAAGTCAAAATTGGTGGTGGCTAGCTGACTAGTATGCTATCTAAAAGACCAAATTTGTAACTGGTTTAGAGAATGGCATTGTTAGCAACATAAATATTGCTTTGTGAATCAAGTCAATGCACATTACATGCACAAACTAAACCTATTTCTGGAAAGCTAAGCTAGCATTGATGGACATCGTCACTTTCATTTTTACTCACAAACTCTTTTTGAGGTTCCTTTGTTGTGGTCTGACCTTTTTTTATGTTATTTATAGGTATTCGATGTACATGCACAGATGAATGACTGAACTATGCAGTTTCCCGTGAATTCTGTCCTGAGCGCTTCACAATATAGTAATTCAAATCAAGGCAAAATAGAGTTTGTTAGATGTATTTATGCTGCACTTGAACAAAAACAAGTTACATAGTGTAGTTTTAAGTAAGCATACAATGTTACTTTCTCCAAAAGTTCCCACTTTACTACATAAAACTGGTCATTGCATTACTAATATTATATACGTTTTTAATGTTAGCATATAGTTAGCAAAAAAAAGGCTACACATTATTCTCTCTGATACTGATGTTAATTCATAACTGTCATTAAACATCTTGCTCAGTATCCATTTTACCATTTTGCTCGCATGCATGTCAAGCGATGGGCCAGACTGCACGAGGTTCTGCTACAGTCTACAGAGCGCTAAACCAACTGGGTTACACCTAGATTAAAGCTGTAATTTAGTGGTTTAGAGATGTAGCCGGATGATTTTAGTGGCCAATTTTCAACAACTAAACATTAAGCTAGCATGTGCTAATGAGCTAAACTACCATCTGCTGTTGCCTGTAAACAACGTATTAGCATACTTGACAAAACTGTTACATTTAAGTAACTTACAATTATATTTTGCTAAAGAAAATACTACAAACTACATATATCATCCCTTAGCATTCTATCATAGCATGTAGCTAAGAATTTGGCACTTTAAATGATGACCTAGTTTTGGTATCTGTTGTCTGTAGCAGAAGCCCAGGCCCTTGTGTATGTGTGAATGTGAGTGTGTAGTGGTAAGTGTTGTGTGCATGTGTGCAAAAGTGTGTGTGAAAGTGTGTATGTTTAAGTGTGAGTGAGCCTGTTCCAGGCTGGCAGGCAATAGGAAGCATGCGGTGCAGCTCTTACTTAAATCCCCATCCCGTCCCCCCCAGCACTATGGCTGCCATCAGGATGGCTCCTGCGATGGAGCCTATGATAAGGTTGGTGGCGCTAGGACCTGTAGAAGGGCATGATGGGAGAGAAACATGACGTAAGCTGCAGGGGGCACCTGCACAGCATGCAGGGTTTTCACATCAAATGCTGGACTTCACTTATGTTATACACTCTTTCAGTCATGTGTTTACTCAGGATGGGAATCCATAGGGTAGATTACGCTCAACTTACCCTTGATAGCATGGTGTGTGTGTTTGTGGGATGTTATTGGACATGAGTGTGGAGAAATTAGGGGCTATAGATTTTGGCACAGGGGAGTAATCAAAGATGGATTGTAAGGTAAGATCTTAAAGCACCAAGGTGTTTCGAACTACGCTACCAATACAGGACTGAAGAAAGCAAATGCACAGACGCGCACACACAGACACACACACACGAAGAAACGTTAACCCACAGACACACTCATGGTGAACTTTCACCCACTCACACACACACACACACACACATCGGACCTAGTTAGAGTGGAATATTTTTAGCTCAGCTCAGAAAGTGGGCCAGTTCTGAGGGGATTTTGTGTCAGTTAAAAGACGCTACGGCATCTTATGTCAATGTCAGTCCAAGTCATCTCGTTTTTCCACCTTTCTCGTCTTGTTCTTCGTTCTTGATCCGCTTTTCTCGGTTTGAATCTTTTGTTCTGTGTTAATGCCCCACATGGACCAGAAAGGGAAGCACCGCAACACTCCATTAACACAGGGTGAGAATAAAAATATCCATGATAATAGCAGCCAAGGGAGGGGAGAAAATAAGAGATATATCAATCAGTCCAATTACACAAACAAAAATTACAAGGCACCATCACATTCAACACAACGGACAAAGCCACTGGGAGAACATGTACACACAACCGCACGTACACGCGCACACACAGGGGATCACAGGATCTCCCTCTTGCTGGGGGAGTGGCATTAAAGGGTTAAGAGGTGCTTACTCTATTCCCCACCCTGTGCCTCCAAAAATCACCCCCAGGGCCAGAATGGTCCCTGCCACTGCCCCTATCAGCCTGTTTGTGGCCACGCTCACTGTGCAGAGGAAATAGGGGTGATTCAGCAGAGAAAATGTCACTCAAGGCCCCATTTTTTTTTTTTTAATTGTACACGTACTAGTGTTTGTGAGAGTCTTGTGAGTTGGAAAAGTCACAATATCAAAATGGGCACCTACAAAAAGCAGTGATCTTTGGAAGTGGCTTTGCATGGGATTGGAGTTAAGGTGTGTATGCATTTGAGGATTAGGGTGTAAGTTCTTTGTATGTATATGGCAAAGTTTTTTTTCGTTTTAAAGAGGTAAGAGAGGTCACGAACCCTTGGGACCAGGGTCCTCGATGACAGGTGGCTCTTTTGGGGGGTCGTGCATGCTGCAGTCAGTTCCTGCCCATGTAGCGTCACAGGTGCAGGTTGCTTCATTATTGCACACCTGAAAGAGTGGGACAGTAATGATAAAGGTAGGCCTGTAAGTCTCGGCTTAATATTTATAGAATAGCTAGTTTAACTAAAAAGTATTTCTAAATTTTAATTTTGATTTACTAATCTGATTTAAATTGGAAATGTTTCTCTTCAGGTTTTATGAATACTTCGATGTTCAAATATCACACTTACAATTTACAACTGATAAGAGTTTTTTTTTTACACTACAATGAAATTGGTTTAAAATATGCATACTATTATTCAACATTTGGTTTTGGTTGTAATGTTTAGAAAAAAAATACTGATTTAAATAAAAAAAAAATAAATAAAGCAAAAACAGCAATACTTTTAATTAATATTAGATTTTAAAATAGCAGTTTTATTTAATAACTTATTTTTTTTAGATATTTAACTTATAAATCATACACTTATATATAAAAAATAGTTTTAATCATTCGTAATAACTTATCAATATTTTTTTTTCCTTTATTACATATATAGTCGTGTCATATCTTTATTACAATATAGTGAAAACTCATACTTTTTACAGGACTTTTACAGGATGAATAGAAAGTTCAAACCAATACTATTTATGAGATATCTTTTAGAAATTTCCTGCCACTTTTGATAAATTTAACACACCTTTGCTGAATTTAACTTCTTAATGACCCCAAACTTTTGAATGTTAGTGTAGCTGCCTTTATATTTTCAGAAGGAGGTCACTCACAAGGGGAATGTCATATTTGAGCATTTCAGCAGGTTTTTTTTTTTTTTTTACCAATTTCAATACCCACTCTTCAAAACTAAGCCTCACAGGCAGACAATGTGTCTGATTGACTAGTTTACTGATTGGCAATGTGTAGCAGATTTAAACACAATACAACAAAAATCGACCCACTTCCTACAGATATTGGATACCCATGACAATGTGTTATTATTAATTGTTATAGAATAGATTGTCATTCCTCTGGATATAAACAGAATGCAGGGGATGAATTCAACCCCTGACGTTAAAATTCTGGATTAAAGTTGTAAGTGGATTTGAGTGGATTTCTGGCTTTGGTGGGTTGAAAAACTGAATTATTTTCAAGGCTGACTGTGGTGTGAGATCCATCTTAGCAGCAGAGAGTGTCAGATGGGGCTCACTCACGCCGTGAGAAGAGCAGACTCGGCCACCTGGGCCAGATGGACAGGCTGTGAGGTTCAGGGAGGAGATGGGTAGACATTTCCGTTCAAGGCACATCATAGAGGGGCCACACGGCGTACCATCTTCCACATTCCCTAGATCCGTGTCATCATCCAACAGCACGTGTCCCCCACTACAGAGGACAAAGAAAGTATTTCAAGAGTTTTATTAAAGTACATTAGATATATATTGGCCAGGATCCAGGAACAGACCTGCAGTCCACCAGTCGCCCCTGATGGTTAAACGTGGTGGGAGTGACGTCTCCTTTCAGGGTCCCGATCCTTGGGATTCTCCCAATGTTAGTGCACAGTAGGTACCCGCAGAACACATCACTGTAAATCCACAGGATTTGGAAAAGTATTAGAGATGGTTATGTATTCATGTCTAGACGGTAACCTTTGTTCTGCAAATTTCATGTGGGATTCACATATAGATTTTTACAGCATTTATCGCTAGAGCAAGCATTCACTGCTTCTTCTCATTGCTGTACACCCACAAAGATCAAGTTGTTGCCAATATTATCAGTTACTTCTGATAACACATCATGTGAGTACATGTAACAGAAATAAATAATACCCATTCCAATCACTGGTAATGGTAAAGATTGGGTTTATCAACTGGAGGTTTTCCAAAATAGGGGTTCATAAGAGAATTGCAGGAGGTTGGGGTGATATAAAGCTTTTAATTCATTCAGTTTCAGCAGGCGAAATTTTCGAAGTTTTTTATATAAGATTAAATAAATAGACAATGGAACACAAAACCTTAAGTCACTGGGGTATACTTGTAGCAATAGCCAAATATACATTGTATGGGTCTGAATGATAGATATATTTTATGCCAAAATCATTAGAATATCAAGTAAAGATCATGTTCCATGAGAATATATTGTAAATTTCTTATCGTACATATAGCAAAAATTTGTTTGTGATCAGTAATATGCATTGCTAAGAACTTCATTTGGACAACTTTAAAGGCGATTTTCTCAATATTT
>JAUMHE010000051.1:5295930-5311648 GCA_032359235.1 Enteromius mattozi
AAGTGTACCTCGGAACAGAAGCTGTTTTACCAAAAGCTGTAATACCAAATATTTATTTGATTTAGTTAATAGAAGTTGATTGATAAATGAAATCTATTTATGGCATTATTTTTGAAATTATTTTTACACAAGTGTCTAAAACTTTGAACAGTACTGTAGCTATTACCAAGTGTGCCTACAGAAAAATTAAAAAGTTTTCAACACTTTCCATCATTTTCGACAGTAAAGAAGCATTAATAGCAAAGCACATGCCCAAGAAATTTGCAGAACGAGAGCCGCCATCAAGACTTGACCTGGTTTTGTACCATATTAAAGTTTCATGGTGCCGCATATTCCTGCTCTCCAAATAATTGGGCGAACTGACTCACTGTTTGCTGCAGGGCACCCATTTGTCTCCGTCTCTCCCACAGTTCCCTTTTTCTGTCCCCTCTGTATTTAACTTCTCGTAGCAGTGCTTCTCTGACCCTCCAGCCTCTGAGAGAAGAGAAAGGGACAGAAAGAATGAAGGGAGTGAGACAGAAAAAAAGAGGAAACACAAGCGAGCATTACTGAAAGACAGAGTGGGTGGATTGCAGTTATTTTAAAGCGCAGTCTTTGGCAAGAACAGTTGAAGCACTCTGAAGGCATCAGCATCACTCACTTGGACCCCAGATGTATTTGCACTGACTGTCCCGGGTCTTACATTCACCACTGTAACAGCGACCCTGGAAGAGCAGTAAACAATTTGTAGAGGGTTTGATCAAAAATAGTCTAAATCTTGGTCTTCCATGTATTTAAATAGCTTTATATATCTGACCTGATTGAGCTGACAAGAGTAGCCATCTTGCTTATGAAGATTAGGGGGGCACTGTAAAAATAACAAATATATTTACAAAAAGTATTTTTGTTTCGATAATAAAAATGGATTAAAAACAGTGTTTTTACTATTTAGATCAGCATTATCTAAGTTTTACTATTTTATTTATGATATTTACTAAGATTTACTTTTAGTTACTGGATAGTGGCTGACTATCAAAGTTACTCCTTCAGCCCAGCATAATTTTTAGAAGTGTTAAAACTGCAGACAGACTGTCATTTAGCGAATAACATGCCTTCTGTTATGGCAGATAGTGAAGCTTGGGGGTGTACTGTGTGAAACACCATCATCCCTGTGATTGTCATGTAGAAACTCTAGCATCTTTTGAATAAATTAGTGGCCTATTGTCAGAAAACTGTGCCCTATAGTTACTACAAATATTATTTACAAGAAGAATCATGTACAGGGCATTTTCATCAAACTAACTCTCACTTTAATTTGTATAATGCAAGGAATATAAAATAAAAATAATAATTGAATTTGTATGTTTTTCAAGGGAATGTCAGAAAATATGCACATGAATCACTAATATTTTGATAAGCTGTATAGGAAATAGAAAAAAAATCTAATTGAGTTTAACCCTTTATAGTATAATATTTCCCTTTAAAAATGTTGTAATATTCCTAATGTCACATTTAAATTGCTGACATAAAAAAAACAGAATAGAACTGAAAGAAATATCAACCTGTCCTGAGTCTCCTGAACAAGTCTCTGATATGTCGCAATCATTCACAGCATATCGACAGCTGTATCCGCGAGGGTAGAACTGAAAAAGGTGCAGGGACAGAGATTGAGAGAAACAACTGTTCAGTGCATTATAAGATACTCAGTAGCAGAGGATAAAGGAAATTATGATGAATAGTGAGGCAAAAGCAAAGAGTCTTACCAGGCATGTGCCGTTGCAGCAGGGGCCATCACTGCAGTGTGCTCCATTAGACAAAGAACATTTTTTACAGCAGTCTTTATAGCACTCCTGCATAACCAGATCAAATATGTGCACACAGACCAAACATGGTTAGCAAAATACTATGTTTTGCTTTTATCTCTATTGAAGCATGATTTAAGTAAAAAAAAAAGTGCTTACCATTCGGGCCCCACAGTCACACTCCTCTCCCACTTCTACGTAACCATTCCCACATTCTGTAGCCTCAAAGAGCTGCCAACACAAAGCACTAGTTTATCCAGGATCACGTCTAAAATATGATGACTGTAAGCACTTGATTTTTGTTTGATGTCAATGACAGTCCGTCACAATACACGCAAGAACCGATGACATTTGATGTCACTGACATCAAATCGCTTCAATTTCAGTTTTCTGTTGAAGACCCTTGTTTTTTGTGGGTTGCAGGTACATGAACAGAACAATCAGAAAGGCACATAGATCCATAAATAGATTAGTTGGAATGCAAGATCCCAAAATAGCACAAAAACATAGCATGCATTAATAAACAGAAGTGCACTCCAAGAAAACAGGATTTATAAGAGAGTAACATTTAGCATTTAGCATACCTCTATTGTGCCTTTAAAAAAAACAGTTCACCCAAAATGTAAAATTTGTTAAAATTTACTCACTCTCAGGCCATGCAAGATTTAGACAGATTTGCTCACAAGTGAATCCTTTGCAGCTAATGGGTGCCGTCAGAATAAGAATTTAAACAGCTAATATAAGCATAACAATAATCCACACACCTCCAGTCTATCATGTAGAATTTCATGAAGTGAAATGCTGTATTTTTGTAAAAAACAAATCCAACATATTTAACCAGTGCTGGCAAAATTTGTCAGAATTTTAATTATTCCATTAAAATAAACCTCAAAACGATATATGACTTGTTAAAATTGGACAAAAAATTGAGCTATAATCATTAAAAGGCAAGAGTTTGAGTTGATTTTGAAAAAAATCAAGTGTTCTGAAGATTCCAAAGCAAAATCAACGTGATTGATTAACATTGAGACAGAGATATATTAAGACCTACTGTAATGCATCAATCTAATATAATGATAATATAATACCTACTTCATAGAATGATTGCGCATTGAAAATGAAAAGCATGACTTATGTACGCATGAATGTCAGTCAGTGTGATCGTTTTCTTTTCATCACTATGCTTCATCAAATCATATTTCACTGGTTTGGATCGAGAATTCAATATGAATACTCACAAAGCTGGAATGCTGCGCTTTGCAACAATAGACCTAGCCTACAACTAGTGGTGAGAAGGAGCAGCAGGCGTCCAGAAGTGAGCAGAGATGTTTAATTACTATTTGAATCATTGGGGTCACAGAAGAAGGCTTAATGAACTTATTCTTTTGAAAACCTTAAATTCAACCAGCTCAAAAACACATTTGTTTAGAACTGTTTTGTACTGTTTTTGCTTGCCACTTGTGCTTGATCTGTGCATATTTCTCTCTTGACAATGAGATGAATTTTCAAAGCAATATTATGGATAGACAACTCTAATGATAGTCATAGATTTCTTTACTACAAACATGAAGTTTTGGACTGAAGATGTATGAATTACTTGTAGATTATTGAGATTTTTTTTATCAGCTGTTTGAACTCTCATTTTGACGGCACCCATTCACTGCAGAGAATCCACTGGTGATCAAGTGATGGAATGATAAATTTATCAAAATCTGTGCTGATGAAGAAACAAACTATTTACATTTTGGATGGAAAAATTTCATAAAATTTTCATTTTTGTGTTTTACTTTTTTGTAATTTTGAGCATTTAAAAATTTCCTTGTTAATTAGCTGAGAAAAATAGGTACAGTTGTTAAAACCTCATATCAAAACATTTCTGTGTAAAAATATACATTTTCTGCAAACGCTCCTTCGCTTTTGACTTGATCCCCCCCCCCCCTCCAAATAACAAACATTGTCTAGAAGGAAAAATAACAATGAAAACAGCATAGACTGTCCAAGCTTCAAAAAACATGATATTATCATTCACTGCACTTGTATGCAGGTGAAAGTGTTTCTCTCATGTTCTTGTTTGTTGTCCACACTATTCTTCAAGCCTACCTTGTTGGGTTTGTTAAACAGACATGAAGCACCACCTCTTAGAAGAAAGTTCCTGTAGTCAGAAATGCTGCATTTGGAAAACCTGCGTGGGTGTTGCACTCTGCGGAGGAGAACAGAGAAAAACAAACCTACGCAAATCAAGAAATATGACAGAAAACTAGGCGCTAAAATGCCCGGCAGGTAGTCAGGAGAGGCTATAGAATAATGTGTGTGTTTAACGATACCCAGTGTCTTCCATTATACATCCCACCCATGATTCCATGCAGCCGCACTCCTCTGAGAGAACACAAGAGTGAGTGAGAAAGCCTGTGAGTTGACTTTAAATCCTAAACTTTTACAGTAAACAAGTATGAAATCTAGTAGTTTGACAGCAGGAGGTGAAACAAACTTACTCCTCCTGATCACAGGATCCCATTGGATACCCAGATTCTGTGCTAAGCTCTGAGAGAGAGAAGCAGCCATTGTCCATGTGCTACCAAACTGAAAGAGAGCAACAGAAACAACAGCGCATCACAGCAGAGGTAAGATGACACTGACTGTAAGGTAAGGTTTTACAGTAAATTGCTCAGTCTGTCTACCCAGAATGCTGCTTGTGACAACCTTACCTCGTTAACACCAATTCCCTTTACTCTGGAACACACACCACCAATATATGCAACACCGCTCCGACCGTAATGAAACGTCACATTCCTGCAAACAGAAAGAGATCTCTATGATTGTCACCAGTTCCACATTTTTTTGTAACTATATTACCAAACAATGGCATTCAGCTTTATTCTTAGGAAACTGTGTCATCTGTGCCGGAACCGTTCAGTTTTTCTTTTTTTAGCACTACTGTTCTACATTTATTTTTAACTTTAAGTTATGTATTTGTAATTTGAATTGGTAAATTCTAGCAGCCTTATAAATCACACACTGTAATAAAAATATATTCATTCATAAGCTATGATTCATATTCTACTTTAAAAATATGTTTTTTATCAACCGTTTTGCAGTTAAAATGTTTTGGATTTATTTATTTGGGTTACATGTTATCAAACAATCATAATGGCTTGTTATCTAACATCACTGCCCTGAACAGTGTTCCTGTGCTTTAAAAAAAATAAAAAAATCAATCACTATGACTTTTCCAAAACAGATGCACTAATGATTTTCCTAATATCAAGGTTAAAAGACTGTGAAAGAAACTCTTGTTTGAATCACATAGCCAAAAAAAGGTTGGATATATATATGCTGCATATATGTTTATTTGCAAAAAAAAATTTTATTTTTTTTTTAGATTTTAAAAAATCATGTTTTTTTTTTTTATTATTGTTATCATGCTTTTATTTTGTTTTATTGTATTAATTAACTGTATTTTTTTTGTTATTTTTAACCGAATCAAAATAATGCAACTGCAGTTTGATTGAGATTAACTGGAATTAAAAATTAAAATTTTCTGTAATGTTAATGAACGAGGATATGCAAATAAAAAAAATTATGTTTTATTTTTTAAATTGTATTATAATTTGCATTATACACTAACCAGTGTTAAATGACATATTGTGAGTCCAGCATTATCTTAGTGCACACATTTCCGGAGAATGACCAACACATAACAAAATTCTAAAGTTTCTCAGTTATTCTTCCACACCCAACTGAACCAAATTTTTTCTGTTACTGGCCAAGATTTTTAACCACCGGGCTACCACAACTCATTAATTCAAGAGACTGCAACTCACGTGAAGAAGTGCACAGCATCAGCGTTGACGTTGATGCTCTGTTGTCTGTACTTTGAAAAATCTCTTAACATTTCCAATGGTTTCACGCTCAGTGGAATCCGGTCCCTGTCAGTCCAAATCTCCACAGCAACTAATACCACACGTGTATTCAGCTGCTCCTTAAAAATCTAAAGAGAATATTGTATGAATTTTAGATTAAGTTTTAGTTTTAGGGAAATATTATTACAGAAATAAATATGCAAACATACAGCATCTACAAAGTTGACCACTGATTTGGCAAAGTTCCTGGTATGCTTTTTACTCCTATGCCTTTTAAACTGCAAAAACAAGAGATAAAAAAAACAAATAAGTTTCAAGGTGTATTCTGAACATATTTGTTTCTGCAGTATGTGAAAAATATGGATATATTCAGTGCCATCTAGTGGATACTTTAAGCAATTCACTTCAAATAATTTTCATTTAGAAATGAAGACATTTAAGACATGGATGCTTGTACAGTGATGTGTTGTGGATGAACCCACCGTGTTGTGGTCAGCGACAATCATTATTTCCAGATACTTCATTTCCTCAAAAATGTTACGTGGCATCTTGAAAATTAATAAAATCTAAATTATACATTCAGAAAGCGTAACTCTTAAGTATGAGGTAGCATTTCCACTCAAACAGCAGAGCACACGGAAAAGGTTGAGAGTTGTTTCTTACAGCTCTTTTCCTCCTTCTCTTTAACCAAGGCATGCTAGCAAAAATACGTTTCTCCTCTTCTTTTTCCTCAACTGGGTCATCAGCAGCTGAGGGAAACAGACATAAGGTAACCATGGAGATTAGGGTGTGGATAAAATATCTCACCATATATCTATTACCAAGACCTTGGCACACTTACCCCAGTCACCTGGGACAGAGGTCACATGAAGCGACGATGTTCGACGCAAAGTATGGGGTCGTGCTTCAGTTTCCTAAAAGGTACAAACATGGTGATATATGTAGACAAGCTATGAAATCCAAAAGGATAAGCTATAATGATGTGATCTTACCACAGAGTGAGTCTGTTTCAGAGGCTCGATGAGATAGACAAAATTACCATCATCAAACATCCCACTGGAAGAGTGAAGCACAAGAAGGGGGTTGAAAAAAGAGAGTCAGGGATGTCAATCGGAAAAAGGATACAGGAACAAGGAAAGAAAAAACCACAATGAGTCAAATCAGTTGTCAAGTGACAAGACGAAAACCACAAGCGTGCTTTTCTAATCGGACAAACGCTCTGCTCTCTCCCTTGGCTGCTCTCCGTGACACCCAACCACACACTAACATGGTGACATTCAAATCTTTTCATGTGTACCAACTGCCATCTGGCCTCACAGTAGGTCTCCAGGTCAGAATTTCTCTCTTACGCTCTCTTTACCTCACACATACACATTTAAACAAAGCAAGGTTTCTTACTGAAGCCCGTTGCAGGTGGATAAAGCTACACGGGAGTCTTCTTTTCCTCTCACACGGCCGTGGTAGTAGCAGTGTTCCCCACCCTAAACAAACGCACATTCATCACTGCTATGTAGTAGTTATTTTCAGGGGTCTGTTTGATATTTGCTGCTCTTTGTGTCTTACCCTGGAGAGAACAGGCTTGTCTTTCTCATAGTGGATTTCCATATAATCTGAAGAGAGCAGATCACTAAAATCAAAGTGAGAGAGAGAATTCAAAGGGGCAATCGTGCTTTAATTATCCAACAAAACAACAATAAAGCTACAGCCCTGGATCCCATGCACCCATGTGCTTAACAAGCACACATTGAGAGAACACTGTCTTCAGTATTTGCTGTTCTAGCTATTCTGTATCACTAATTCTGCCACACAGGTTTGTTAAAGCACAGTTAATATACATACAAATGCATTAAATTTGTATTTGAAATAGCAATTTGTGGCTATATGAATGTTGTTTGATAAATATATATACAACAGCATCACTAGCTGAATTCACCATCAATTGTTCCAAAACATTTTTTGAAGAAAACAGAAAAAGTCCTTTAATCTCATAATCACACACACTTCTGTTGTTGCAGCTGATCCTATTTTTATAACAGTCACAAGCTGACAATTAATCAGCCTAAATGAATTTTAGCTTGCAAATATGGACACACGCAAGCATATAATTCATCTTGCAAAAAGAAAGTAGGCAGCAATAATAATTCTTATTTATTATTCCTAATATTTTCTACAAGACTAAGTGAAATGATGTGCACATTACTGCCTTGTGTTTCATTTTAAGGACTAAAAACCTTTTTCAAGATATGTTCTTCTGTGTTCCACAGGAGAAAAAAATCATACAGGTTTGGAATGATCAATGTGGAATCTGAAAAGTTGATCATTACCGATCAAATAGTGTACCTAGCTATTTGTGCTTCTGAATTTTGAGAAAAGCAGATGGTATCTTGCATAAAAATGTGCTGCATACTCATTTTATTTATGCAAGACTTGTTCGTGTAAAGGAATATGTGCAGAAATAATTCTTTCTATAAGTTGGCAACCTCTAACCCATCTTCTGTGACTTTCAAAACTTTGAAAGAGCAGCTGAAGACACGGCTCTTCCGCAAGCACTTAGGCACGCCACAACCAAAGCACTTACTACAAAAAATACTTTCTCCTCTTGTCAGCGTTTTACTTTCGCTCTAGCTTGTTTCCTAATCTAGCTTTCTACTAAAACTGGTATTGCATCCTGAGAATACTGTTGGCTACGTGACAAATTGCTTGTGATGTTTCTCATTTGAATTTGCTTCGGATAAAAGCATCTGCTAAATAAATAAATGAGTTTATTTGCAAAAACAGATAACTCAGTTTTTTCAAAATGTCAAAAAACATGTTTTTTACGATGTTATCGTGTTTTTATTGTTTTATTGTGTTAGTTAGCTGTCATTTTTTAACCCAATCAAAATAACCCAACTACTGTTTGATTGAGATTAATTGGAAAGCACAATAAGAAAATTAAAAAAATTGGTAAATAAAAAAAAGGTATCTGTTTGAAATATCGTTTTCATATTGTAAAAAGTGCTATATAAATAAACTTGAATTGAATTGAATTTAAAATATATCTAAAATATCCAGTTTTTTAACTGTTCAAAAAAAAATCTTGGTTATTAGAATGTTTAAGACAACATTAAGCGAATGTTATATTTTATCAATTTAGCAAACATTCTGGTTAAGTAACATTTGAATGTTCTGTGGACCATCTGAAACTAATGAATATTGATGTTAAATATAGTTCCATTAGCGATGAATAAATAATGCTGCTGTGCTGACGCTTTGAGAATATTGTTAAAGACCAGATAACTTTGAACAAATATTACATTAATGTTACTGGAAGTATGCTTGTTGATAACTTAGAGAACCCTGCCAAAATGTTAGTCAAAGTTAGGATGCCATAAGCTAATAATTAAATTAATGCAGTATTGACAGTTTTAACACAGCACAGTTCAGACAATATTTAAACCACAATGTTCTTTGCTTTTTAACAAATACCTTGAATGTAAAAGTGCTGTCAGGGAGATTAACTAACAAGTTTAGTAACAACTAATAAATAAAAAATCCCCCTAATTAGAAATCTCCATGCACAAATTAATTCAAATATACATATCCATTTTCAGTTAAAATGTAATATTTGAACAGTGCACAACTAAACAAGAGAAATCTGTATTTTACTACTAAGAAGACACTTAAACACTTACTTGTTCAAAGTAAGGTCTAAAGTGAATGTGATGCCAAAGGCGTCCAGCTGGAAACTTGCTTGGGCCAGGTGGACATCCTGTGGTCAGGGAGATAAACAGGGGCTCATTAACACTTCACAAAACAAACATATGTTACTATATCAAACCTGCCAGCAAAGCCTGCGAATGTTATTCAGAAAATCTTTTTGTGAAAATGTCATTTCTGCAGACACATTAAATTGCATTCACAGGGAGCAAATCTCTCTAAGTGCATCTATAGATAAAACATCTGCTCTAGAGCATCATAAATCACAAAGCTCTGCTGTTTTACAGCAAAAATACTGCACTGGCAAAAGTAAAGTGAAAGTGTGTGCACAATGCAATCCCACAACGACTGTTCTGTAGAGGGAGTGGGGGGAGGTGAAAACTGCTTCTTTTGCGAAAATTGCGTTAGATTTGTGAGGGAGGGCCGATGAACCTGGATCAGCTCGGAGAATTTGGACATACTGCAGCATTCCCAGCAGCTCCTAGTGGTTCGAGTGTTGAAGATCTGACTTTGGTGGGGGCTAAAATATGCAGAGCTGGGGATCTTTACACTGCAAGACAGCCCATGTCTCACCTGTCCGTCACCGGCCTGGTTCCTCGCCCGAGTGTCCAGGTCATGATCCGTGCTCTCCGACTCCTCATTCAGGTAGTAGATGAGCCGGGAGGGATATGTGACGGTGACCTTGTGCTCTCCGTTTTTTCTTCCTGTGGAATTGGCCGGTGCTGTCGCTTCTCGCGGGGTCTCAGACACGTGCTGATCCCTGAGATCCTCATTCTGTACGGAGCTGGAAACTGCAGGACAGGAGGAAACTGTTTACTGCTTTACAGTCTTCATCTCGGAGAGGGATCCCGTCAATTATATATGAACGTGTGCCAGCAGTTGCAGCCCTGTGATGCTGCAGAGAAGCTGCGCACAGATCTCCCTTATGCAGATCTCAGGGTATCGAACGGAGGCACTACGGCTGATAACCAAATAAAACACTGAAATCTGATCACACATTCAAGACAAGAGGGCGAGACGTGATACATGTTAATGGCAGAAGAGAAATAAGAGATACTTATTGGCAAAACATAACCGTATCAGTTTTTTTTCTCAACTTTATCAGCTGCATCTTTGGACATCTGATATCTGAATTGTAAAAGCTTTAGATGGGCATCATGTCAGCTAATAATAATCCATTGTCATGGTAATCGAATTAAGATTCAGCGCGCCTCACTAAGTCCTTACCATGTTCCCATACGGCACCACAGTAATGGGGCTGTCAACCCATACAGAGGCCTTCAAAAGCTTTTACCCCCCTCTGCATAGATTGACACGTATAAACGGCCGTAAACACAGTTAAGTAATGGAGGCGGCTCAATCAAAGCCTACACAGGGAACCTGCGTATTTAGCTGGGATTTCCTACCGCAACAAAAGGCGCTGGAAAAACACCTTGCACTAATACCAACGTAACGTAGAGCAAATAAGACGCTGTATTATGTAAATAATAAAAGTTACGCAAGATCAACATTGCACTTACCCGTTGACGCTGAGGCGATAGAAGATGGCACGGAAATATATATGCTAGCGAGCAGACACAGATGGAATATCAGACGCATGATTCATATTTGAAGACTAAATAAAATGTCATTAGCGCGTCAATTTACAGCGAGCGTCGCAGTCCATTATTATTAGAGCGATTTTGGTGCGTATCCCGCGGGAAGAGGGGGAAATCCTTCATGCAGCATCGGAGACTGAGGGGTGGGTAGCACGGTTGGGATGCTGAGGGGTGGGGAGGACTGGGAAGACGGCGAAGGGGTGGCAGCTCGGATGGATGGAAGGCGGTGGCCAAGCAGCTCATATCGTAAGGGAAGCCAATGCGATTGCGCAGTGCATCTTCTGCTGCGCTGACGCGTCAACCATCCTCACTTTGTACACTCGCCAGCACACTCATCCTGGCTAATTGGAGATTGACCATTTACTTCTCAATACACTGAGACAACTAGAATGAGTGTGCACTAGCCCACAAGCTCTGAAATAAAAGCTATGGTCTTTTATAGGTAAATAGAGACATTGGTTGTACAGTTCATTTGAAAGCATATCTATGTCAGCCCACATGGACAGACCGACTAAATGTTGAAATGTTAAAGAATTACGTTTTTTTTTACTTGTTTTATATTTAAATATATATGTTATATAAGCTCATTGCTGCCTTACTTTAAATTTGTTCTATTGCATTTATACATTTTCTTTCAACCCATACCACTAAGGGATACAATCTACTATCTACTATATATAATCTACTATACATTACTTGTGTATAGACCCTAATACTTTTTTTTGTATGTTTTGCTCTCTGTGAAGTGGTTTATTGTGTGTTTGCATGAAGTGTTGGCTTTGTCACACATTTGTATTTCATTTCTTCTCCAGCCATATAGGAGAGAGAAGTCAATGAACCAACCTCACTATAAACTATTTTGTATCATCTGCCCACTTTTATAGAATATTGCAAACCTTCACTAAGGCTGCGGGGTTCTTGAGATGCTTTGATCTCAACAACCATTTTGCAAAGCTTTAGTGCAATAATATATACACAAAAAAAAAGACGTACCTTTATCTCTGCAGTGGGAGCAAACATTAATCCACATTTAAACTACAGTGTAAAAGGCCTATAAAGGCATTTGTATTGTGTGTTTGTGAGAGAGAATGAATGGCTGATTCCCAAAGAGCACATTCGCTTAAAATTGCTGACTTCAGCAATTTTTGCATTTGTAGATTTGCTATTTTTAAGACAATTTAATAGTGCCAAACCCCATTGTGAACATGCTATAATATATCATCATCAAGGACAAAAATATTCATTATAAATTTAATTTACAACCATCAACCTTTGAGAAAATACCCATTATAAACTTAAAAAATATACTCATTACAAGTTAAAAAATGCTTATGACAATTAAACAAACATTTAGAGACAAGAATGAACTTCAACTAGAAACAGTCTGCTGAAATTCAACTGTGCAAAACTATACAGCATTTAACAGAAGACAGCTTATGCTCATGGCTGGTGTCTAATAACGTTCAGTCTGCTATATGTACAGTGGCGGTCCTCCCCCTCACTCTCTTCTGCTGACTGGCACTGAGCATTGTATTTATTTGTTTAGAAGAGGATGTAATAACCGGCTGAATCGCCAGTTTAGAGGAAGCCGATGATCTAAGTGAGGACCTAGCAGGCCTTTTGTTTCTGGGAGATGTCCTACATTCTGCAGATATATGGGAGCCAACAGTTTGCTGGAGATTGCCTTGTGATTTTGCTTTGCGCTGTGGTTTGGATGACTTCCTCTTGGTCCTGTAAGGGGGTACTGGTGGTCTCTTGGCTGGAGTCAAAGAACCAGCCCTCCGTGAGCTACGTCTGATTGGTGTTTGGTCAACCGGCATTTGTTGGCGGCGTTCCTCTTGTTCCAGTCCTCCAACCTTATAGGAACTGTCCGCACAAGAGTGAGAGAGTGCTTTGGAAGAATCATCCACATGGGTAGATGGTGTGAGGTGTCCGAGGAGGAAACAACTGCTACTTGAGATAGAGGAGCGTGTGAATATGGCTCTTCGGCTGCTAGACAAAGAAGAACCAGGTTCTGAGGGGCCACCGCTATCTAGAATGGAGTCTGAGGTGGAGGTACATAGATCAACCATGCTGCTCCTACCACGAGCTTTCCGAGAACCTCCTGATGACTGCCCCTGCCCCAGACCCTGCCTCTCCTTATTAATATCCGGGCTAAGGCTACGGAAAAGCTGTCGGACATGTGAAAGAGATTTGGAATTAGAGGCTGAAGACATGCCTTTTGGTGGACTCTTCAAGATCCTATTGGTCAATGGGTCATAGAACTTAAGAGGTGTCTTTTTGTATTTGTACTTCAGGCCAACGTCACTATCACATGACTTCCGTTTCCTCCCTGCTTTCTTAATAGGGGTAGGCTTGGAGATTCCCTGACCCCCATCTGGGGAAGAAAGCACATAGACGACGGTTTTGGGCTGTAGAGGACTCATTATCTTGCAGTAAGAAGCTGGAAGCTTCAAAGCACAGAGTCTGGTCTTCATGTCAGGGGTCTTTTCAGGGCTGGGGCACTGCTGGGGCTCTTCACTGTGCGTTGAGGGGAATGTTTCTTGTGACGATTTTCGCCGCACCACAGGGCAGCTAAGAGGGATGGTCTGTGTACTGTGGCTTACCTTTACCACTTGGCAACGTGATGCAAGTCTGTAAATTTTTTGCCTAGTTTTCTTCAACAAAATAGCGGAATGTTTGGGGTCTTCTTCATTGTGATCCATGAGTGGCAAGATGTCTGTGGGCCCCCATTCAGCGTTATCTGCCTCCTTATTTTTGTCCTGCTTCTTTTTCTTTCTCCTTTTTTTACTGTGCTTCCCAAACCTAGCTAATGATTCGCTGTCAAAATAGCAACGGAACTGGCCTTGTTGGAATTCTTTTACTATGGAGTCTATCTTCATGTCATCTTCAAACTTCACCTGTGTCATTGTTTTGCCAACAAAAGACTGTGGTATGTGGGGAAGATCAGGAAACACCTTCTCAGCAGAACTCTCCATGTTTTCCTCAGGCATTTCCACAGTGTTTAAGGCTGTGTCCAGCTGAGTCTGGTATCCTTGGTCTTCAAGATTTATATGCACTTCCAGTAACTCAGCTAAATTTTTTTCTTCAGCCTTTGACTTTCCCAAGGCCATCTGTATTGCATTGTCCCATTCTTCACTGCCTTTGGATTGACTCATAGACTGAGGACCAAGAATAAAGCTACCATCATCCTCCCGCCAATCGACATTGAGACTGTGGCCATAACAGTATTTTTCAATAACCTCCTCTATCACATCTCGAATCTGGTCAGATAGTTGACTGAATGTCTGTTCCCTATGGGGGCCTTTCCAAGGTGGCAGTGCTGAAATCCACACTGTGGACTCTTCAGCCACTGTTTGAAAGGTTGAAGGCTGGTCCTTCGAGGTAATGCACTTTGCAGCTCGGGATGCTGTAATGGAGTCACTTCCCTCTTTATCCCTATTGGTCTTCTTGTGCGCTTTTCTATGTTCAACAGCTCCAGTCTTGGTGACTGGTGGACCCTCTAAAGCACAGGGATGTCCAGAAGGGTTTGTTTGTAAACTCTGTCTCTGAACAGGTAGTGTCAACTGTGATGCATTCGGTTTGTCATTGGCAGAGCTGCCACTAGTCCTGTGCAAAAAAACCTGTGTGGGGGAGTACTTTTCAGGTGGAGGTGGTTCAGGCACCATTTTTCCTTTTTGGGAAGTTGCTTGTATGTGTGTAGATGCAGTAATATCAGTCATCACTGCTGGAGTTGAGGCTGCAATTTGCAGCATTTCACAGGACTCTTCATCAGAGGTAGGCATCTCTTCACGTGTCCCGACAGAGACACCATCATCATCTGATCCACAGTATACCTCTGAGAGCACCTCCTTTGGGATGAGTGGGGAGGTTAGCGAAGGCAGATCAGCATGAGTAGGCCTACAGAGAAAAAGAAGTGTTAAAAACAGCAAATGAACACTTTTTTTTCAATTCACAAAACTCAAGGTATGCAGTATGTTGTGGGACCATTTTAACAAAGCTAAATAAGAAATCTGATGTGGATAGCATACCGTGTATCACTATAGCGATGAGGATGATGCTGAAGCACATCCTGGAGGAATCTCTCTAACAAACTTCCAGAAGATACATTAGCTCTAGCAGCTCGTACCACTTCTCTATGTTGGGAACTCAAGATGTGCTGCAGAATACAAGTAATTGTTTACAAAATAGCCATAATAATTCAAAATGTTATAATATTAATAATTATAAACAGGATCTGATTATCAATACATTATAATCTTTAAGTGGTTCATATTAAATTGTTAAATGGAACTATTAACCCAAACAAAAACTTTTATTAATACATTGACTACAACAATAATTCAAAAAGGAGGAATGACGGAGAGTTACATGCCTGTTCCACACTATTGTACAGAACTTTACAGCAGCTGCAGTAACCCTGTCTTTGGGAGCTGGATGGACCAGCAACAGGCTCTTCTCCTCTACTAGTCCTTTAGATGGAGTAAATAGGAAGGTAATATAAACACATAATGAGATGGATAATGGACTGCTGAAAATTTATTTTCAGACAACTCACCTGCCGGACATGTCAGCTGGATGCCTCTCTGCTTCTACAACACATAACAAAACATTTACATGCATTCTCTGAAACAGTGCTTCTTAGCTAGTTTTGCCTCAAGACACAGATGTTACATTGGACAACAGTGGTGACCCAAGACAATACTAAATTTAATGATCTTTCACATGTTAAAAATATCTTTAAATTATTCTTATTTATTAAATATCTTTTGGCAATAAT
>JAUMHE010000051.1:5311748-5369584 GCA_032359235.1 Enteromius mattozi
ACTAAATTTAATGATCTTTCACATGTTAAAAATATCTTTAAATTATTCTTATTTATTAAATATCTTTTGGCAATAATTCCACATGAACAATGTTCATCTTTATTTATGGATATTTTTTGTAGTTTGGGTAATTTTTTCCTTCTTTTTTGTGCCACAACCTGTCAATGTTGGCGTATGACTGGCTAGATTTCTAACAAATGACAGATTAATTTGTGCTAAAATGCTGTAGAGTTTGGAGGGATGTCAATTTTAAATCAACAACATACACATAGAAGGGTTTTCATCTCTCTTTTAAAAGTTCTATATTGTGAAAAGCTATTTTATTATTCTAACGGTGTATGATTATTTAATTAATATTTTTATAGTCCTTCCAGGCTCTCCAGTGCTCAATGATTTAAGAAAAAAACTAAAATATAAAAACTGCTTTACTTTTAGCAGAGGACTGTGGTCTCTCCTCCAAGGGCATGGTGCTGTCTATAACAATCCTACAAGAGAGAGTTGTATGGTGTATCATTGTACTGCACACTGTATAGGTCAGACATTCAGAACCATGTCACCGTTTATACAATTTTAATATGCATTTACAGTGTTCTCTTGCAAATCCGCTTAATTTTTCCACTTATATTTTATCTTTCTTGCTCTGGGCCTTGCAGAAACATATTTTCACTGATATGCAATTACTGACTTATGCTGTATTGTTGTGTATTCTATAAATAAAATTAGACTTAAGCAATAGACTATAAGAAAAAAAAAAAACATTTCAATAAACAGGCAACACAAAATAAATAAAATATACTAAATATATACTCACCTACATGGAGGAGAGGATGACTATAGGCTAAATGTTTCCGTGTCACATCACCGCGTAGATGTGTACAGCCACGTGTGGTAAGTTAAAAGTCGCATCTAAAGATATGGGATATAACGTTATATAGCAGAATTAAACAACGCGTAAAAGTCTCATGTGAGTGCACTTGCTTATTACTGTACTTGTATAATACGAGCTGATACGAAAAATGCATTAATAAAACACTATAAGTATCTTAAATCAGTTTTGATACTTTAGAGCATGCATATAATGAGATTGTCATTAATTTAAAGTGTGTTTACGGTCCAGCTTTAACTACTCATAAATTAATAGTCATATATGTACCGGCCTGCACACACAAACACGGCCATTTAAACAGCGCGCCCCAATATTACCACATAAATACACTTTAACGTAAAATGTATTTGAAAATGCTTACATTTTGCACGGTTTCAGACTATCCACACTGTTTGGAAACACACAAACTGTAGTTTAAGCTAGCCAGCTATGCTAGTTCACTTAGCAAGCTAGTGACACTTAGCATGACAACGTGGACAGCGGGACCGCGACATGGTAAATATTGACTTATTTATGAGCTACAAAATACATGAACAAAATGTAGCTGCAGTCTACATCGTGCTGTCACCTGATTATAGATGTTATTCCACTTAGATCCCATCGGTATCCGTATTTAGCTTAGGTCTGCTCGTGGAGTGACGTAAGAGTAAAGCGCGGGAATCCGCCCACTAGAAAAGTCTGAGGCGAAATTTAATCAATGGGCTGCAAACTCAACCCGACAAAAAGACCTTTATAGAAAACAAAAATCAAATTGCAAGCATGATTGTGTGATGGTAACATTATAAATGTCTATTAAACTGCACTAGTTCCCATGCTAAACCAGACAATACATTAAATTAAAAAAATAAACATACAAATGCCATTCAAATCAATCTGTTAAATTATTTGGTTCTCATTTGAACATTATTAAATATATGATAAGTAGAAAGATAGACAGAGAAACTGGACTAAGCTCTATATATACAAAAAAAAAAAAAAAAAAAAAACTTTCATGACAAATATTTAACATCTTCAATTAGAAGCCACACAGAACAATTTTTCAAATAAAATAAACCACATACAAAGGTGCATTTGAAGTGCTTTTATTGGATTAATGCTTTGAACTGTGGAGTTTCAGATCTTGTTGAAGGCTGCCACATCCATGGACTGTACATAGTCCTCAAAGGCTGTGATCAGTTCTTCCAGCTGGTCTGTTCCAACTTTATCATCCTCCACAACACAGGCAATCTGCAGCTTCTTGATGCCATAGCCTACAGGCAACAGCTTAGCTGTACAGGAGAAGTCAGGTGACAATTAGTCCACTGAAATAAAAATATGGACAAAACTTTGACTTGCATACACTATATTTTGACTTACACTGTCCCCAGACTAAACCGTCCAACTGAATGCTGCGGACACACTCCTCAAGCTTGGCCATGTCAGTTTCGTCATCCCAGGGCTTGACATCCAACAGGATGGAAGACTTGGCGATAAGTGCAGGCTCTGCTCAGACATTAAAGAGACACAAGTCAATAGTAAAGCAGACACAGGAATCCAACAAATCACTATTAAATGACTAGTGAATATCAGGCAAAAAAAGATTGTCAATCACATCATTCAGCCGAAAGATGGTAATATGAAGTCATCACTAAACTAGTCACAATGTCAAAAGTCTGGAACAATTAGGATTTCAGTATTAAAAAAAAACCAAAAAAAAAAACCAAGTCTACTGTGCTCAACATGGCTGATTTGGATTTAAAAAAAAAAAAAAAAACACACACACATTTTCTTTTTTTAAGCAGCAATTGGTTTAATGTTTGGTGTCTTATGATTCAAATATGCTGATTTTTTGACGTTAAAAACAGTTCACTTGTTTGTGGAAAGCATAATACACTACATTAAAAAAGGGTAAGATTTAGGGGAAAAAAAAAACTAATGGCTTCCACAAAAATATTAAGCAGCAGAAACATAGATATGAACTATTATTGATAACAGAACACCAAATCAGCACACGAGAATGATTTCTGACTTCTCTGGTGAGCATAAAAGACTTGACAAAACTGTACATCTCAGTTATTGCAAACTTTTGACTAGTACTGTGCATTTAAGAGATAATTAATACATACTCTTTGCCTTCTTTGCATTGTATGCTGCAAGCCTCTCCTCCTTGATCTTTTTGGATTCCTCATCCTGTAAAGAAAGATCCATGATCAGTCTTATGATCAAACAGAGCAACTGCATGGTCGTTTTTTTTTTACTAACTGGCTTTCAGATAGAAAAAGGTGTCAATCACAACATCAGCCGAAAGATGGTGAGAAAAATCATCATTTGACCAGACAATTGTGTCAAAAAACGTCATCCCTTCTGCTCCTGAACTCACCTCTTCCTCATCAGAACCGAACAGATCAATGTCATCGTCGTCTTCATCAGCCGCTGCAGGAGCTGCTGCAGTTGTGTCCTCCACACCAGCAGGGCCGTACTGACCGAGAGGCTTCTTCACACCTGGAAGGCTAAAGGTAGAGAAAGGAGAGTGAATCCTTGTTACTGCATAAAAGCGCCTGATAGTCTGAGAACTCCCAGCCAAATCAGGATTTTTAAAGATTGTGCATCAGTCACTCAGGCGAAAGATGGTGATAGGATAATCATCATATATTGGTGGAACTACCTGCAAAACATGACATATTATAAACAAGTTTAACACTACCTGCCCTTCTCCTTCTGGTAAGACTTGATGTGGTTGTACCAGCGCAAAGCATGGCAGAGGTCAGCTGAGGGGGCACCAGACAGGGCATCAAACACTGCAATATCAGCCTGAGAGGGCACATACCTGTTAAAAAATATATAATAATAAAAAGTGTATTGAGCCATCAAATGTGTAGTGAGGCTGGTGCTTTCTCCATGAGTAGTAGTAGGAATTTATAATTTGGATTAAATTATATAACTGCATAACACTACTACAAAGTACAGACCCTACAATATTTAATTGAACATACATTTGCCATACATAGATACGAAAATAAATAACAATGACCTCTGACATTTATAAGTGCATACAAAAATATTTTTACATTACAGCATAAGAAAGAGGACAATCACAAGTTGTTACAAGCCAACTAAGAAGACTAGACAAATAAAGTCTTAAAATAGCTTACCCCTCGATGTAACTTTTGTCTGCCAGAAACTCATTCAGGACCTTGAGTCCAGCGGGTGTTTTGAGATCACCAAAGCCCATTGTTGTAAGTTACCGGTGAGACCTCGTGTACAGACGTGGAACCCTGAGCTTGGAGGAAGAGCGAAGGAACGAGAAAAGAACGTGAGATGGTCTTTATACCGCTGACGACATGACTCCGCCCACTCTTGACATATTTTGCAAAAACATACGAAAACAGAACATTTCTGAAAGCAATTTGCCATATGCATGGAAAGCTTAACTTTTATAGACAATAAAGACGGCACGATAATCATCTCCTGTTTTTCACAGATACCAAAAACCGTGTTGACTGGTTGGCTTTTAACGTGAAATAAGAGAAGGAAACGACCGCTATTATGAGCGGAAATGACGACGAATAAATGTAAAAGGTCAACGACAAGCGTTAGATTAATCATATAAAATTTATATAATATATTAATTTATTTTAACGTATGTGTATGAATTTCCTATGTTTTAGAATAATCTGGCTTAATAAAATGTTTTAGTCTTCTTTTCAAAGATTAATGTGCATCGGCTATTTCCGTCATCTCCGAAATCTCCCGAGTACACATTCAGAACTGAACCTACGGCTGTAACGCTGTTCTGGTCTAGAAGGCCAAATAGCGTCAAGGTAAGAATTATAAGATGGTCTTTTGGGTAGATCAAAATGTAAAGGGTATATTGTCTGGATATTTACTCTGTGTATAACGGCTGGAATTATAAATGCATGCGAAACATGGGTAATTTAGAGTAACGTTCTCCCTGTCCTTGAGTAATCAGCAGTGCTAGCCTGCTAACCAGTGTGTGTAGACGGTAATGTCAACAATATTAGTTTAATATTTTAAGCGTTTGAGCTACTTTCAAATTACAGTGCAATACCCAGATACATTTAAAATTGGTTGTTTTATAAATATTGTGCTTCATGCTTTTTTTTAAGAGTAGAAACATGTTTTATGGGTGCTACAAAGTCTTAGGTTTTGCAATCCTTGGCAAATGATTTGTTGTGCTGACTGTCTGCAATACGCAGAAATTGAAATAAAAATTATTTTTAATTAATACTGTCAACTGCATATCTATTGATCTGATCAGATGATTATATTCTGTCTGTATGAAGTAGAGTGGCATATTTATCCATTGTTAACCTAGATACTATTAATTAAATACTGGGGATCAACATGTTACGTGTGCTTCTAATCACCTGGCATTTTCTTCTACAGCGACATGTTGCGTTTGCCAGCAGTAAGTCGGGCTTTGGCAGGTGCTGCCCATTCCAAGGGCTCCATTGCCACCAATAACAATGGTAATTTGCATTCATTTTATCTTTGAAAATCAAGTGTAATGCCTTTTTTTAAGAATGCTAAGCAATTGAATTGACTTGTCAGTAATTTTCTAACACTGGCTTGTTTTTACAACAGTGCTGACTTCAGTCCGGGCCTTAAGCAATATGGTCGAAGTGTTTGTAGATGGAAAACCTGTCATGGTGGAGCCAGGGACCACTGTTCTACAGGTGATAATGCAGTGACCATTTCCTTTTATTCATTCCTTGTAAAGTTCTACATCCCATGTAATACGTTGACATGCCTAATGTGTTTAGGCTTGTGAGAAAGTAGGTGTGCAGATTCCTCGTTTCTGCTATCATGATCGTCTGTCAGTGGCCGGTAACTGCCGCATGTGTCTGGTGGAAATTGAGAAAGCACCAAAGGTAACCTATTGACATGCACTAGGATTATAACATCACTATCACATATTATTGATCAAAATACATGACAAGTTTTTGTATAGCCACTTTTTAAAAATCTGTATTTCATCAACAGCCTGTTGCAGCATGTGCAATGCCTGTTATGAAGGGGTGGAACATTTTGACTAACTCAGAGAAAACAAGGAAAGCCAGGTTTGAGTTGTTTCTTGCTTTACTAATAATGTTGACGCATCACATTACATAGAGTGCATTTATCAATTTGCAATTCTTCTTGTGTCTCTGATAGAGAGGGAGTTATGGAGTTCCTGCTTTCCAACCACCCTCTTGACTGCCCAATCTGTGATCAGGGAGGAGAGTGCGATCTTCAGGTAAAAAAAAAAAAATTGTTTACAGCAATTTAATAGAACTTGACTGTGAACTTAAGTATGCACTCAATAATGGAAATTATCCCTAATGCAGTTTTTACCTATCTTGATGTTGTGCTGGATATATAGGATCAATCGATGATGTTTGGTGCTGACAGAAGCCGTTTTACAGAAGGGAAGAGAGCAGTTGAAGATAAGAACATCGGTCCACTTATTAAAACAATCATGACCCGCTGTATACAATGCACACGTTGTGTTCGGTGAGTTGGAGGTTTATTATACTTGAAAGGTACATAAATGCATAAAAAATGTATGTTATGCAGGACCCAACAAGATTTTTTGTTTTTTCCCCGATGACCCAGTTGGATTAGTAGTTTATCTGCTTGCCCTGTGGATGCTTTTTCTGGCTCCTCCACCAAAAATTATATTGAATTATTATTTTAATATAGTTTAATACTAAGTGTTAAATAATTGTATTTTTATTGTATGTTTTACATTCACAATAAAATGCAAAAGAAGTGCAATAACTACTGTATAAATTATGTACATTTTTGCTGTAACATGGTGAAAAGCATACTAATTATTATTTTTTTTGGTACCTGTTCTTGTTACCTTCAGGATCAGACACTTCTTCAGTGTTAAAGAAATTGCACTACCAATTCATCAAATATAAAGAGATTTTTTTTTTTTTATAACTTCACAGTTTCGCCAGTGAAGTTGCTGGTGTGGAGGACCTGGGAACCACAGGACGCGGTAACGACATGCAGATTGGTACCTACGTTGAGAAGATGTTCATGTCTGAATTGTCTGGCAACGTGATTGACTTGTGTCCTGTTGGAGCACTGACGTCCAAACCTTACGCCTTCACTTCACGACCCTGGGAGACCAGGTATAATTCTGAGAGATTATTTGTTCTTCTGTTTTAATTTATGCTGCTTTTAATTTATGATTACGTGTTGAATTTGTGTCTTTTCTGGTTTTTGAATATGCTTTGCTAATGTGTCTACAGAAAGACTGAATCTATTGATGTACTGGATGCTGTTGGCTCCAACATTGTGGTGAGCACCAGGGGTGGTGAGGTCATGAGAATTCTACCCCGTCTGAACGAGGAAGTCAATGAAGAATGGATATCTGACAAGACCAGGTGAGCACATAAGCTCTTAAAATATGAAAACATTCTCCTTCCATTTACACAAATTCATCTCTGTCTCACCCTCTCTAAGGTTTGCATATGATGGGCTGAAGAGGCAGCGCCTGACTCAGCCAATGGTGAAGGATGCCAGTGGACAACTGGTAGCCACCACCTGGGAGGATGTTCTTACACGTGTAGCTGGAGCAGTGAGTGATTGCATATAAACCAGAAACAACCAGCTTTGTCATTTAAAGACAACCCGATTTCAATGGTTGTGGTTTGTGTTTTCAGCTCCAGGGAGTTCAGGGTTCTGAGGTAGCAGCTATTGCTGGTGGGATGGTAGATGCTGAAGCACTTGTGGCTCTGAAGGACCTACTGAACAGACTGGACAGTGACACCCTCTGCACTGAGGAGATCTTTCCAATGGCAGGTGCCGGGTAAGTACTCATCTGATCAGACTTATCTTTCTTGAGACTGAAATGAGATTGATGTCTGTCCTGATTTCAGTCATATCATATCTTTACATAGGTATTTTTGAAGTACCATAACTTTTAACTACTAATAATTACTTGAAAACCAGTGTCATTGCTCAAATCATGGGTTCAATTTTATTTATTTTTTTCATTAAATAACTTTAAGTAATTATGGTCACTAGGCTGATACTGATACACAAGTTAATTAACTTCAGCCTAGTGACCATATTTCAGCAGCTACATTGCAATGCATGTAAACATGTTCTTTTTTCAAAATGCAACTTCTGATCATGTTAGTATCAACCTTGATGTTGGATGTATTGATTAGCCTAAATGGATATTTCACCCAGAAATGAAAATTCTGTCAGTATTTTCCCACCCTTATGTTGTCCTGAAGGTTCAATCCATCAAACCTTTCAAGCTTCTAAAAGTTCATAAAACCTATCCATATAAATCAAGATGTTCAATCCAGGTCTTGAAAGTATTTCTTGATAAACATATTTAAGTCAGGCTTTTATTCACATATAAATATACAATAAAGTGCAGCTCATCTGTACTTGATTGAGAACAAACCTTATTGGTTTTTTGAACACTCAAACATGCTTGTGTGACATGCAAGAACAAACCTTAATTGTCAAGCAAGAATTAGATGTCTCTGAAAGTCTAATGTGAAAAAAGTTAAAAATATTAGCTGGGGGTGAGTAATAAATGAACATTTTTGTTTGAACTAAACCTTCAATCTTCCTATTAAGAGATTAAATTTTTGGTCTTTTGTCTCCTTAGAGCTGACCTGCGCTCCAATTACCTCTTGAACAGCCGTATCACTGGCATTGAGGAGTGTGACCTTCTGCTTTTGGTTGGAACAAACCCACGATATGAGGCTCCTCTCTTCAATGCACGTGTTCGTAAGAGGTATAACCATTGTATAATCTGTTTGCAACATTGGTTGACCAGGTGTAATTTTACTCCACCACTGTTTTCATTTTTTATCTTCATCTTTCAGTTGGCTGCATAATGAGCTCCAGGTGGCAATGGTTGGTCATAAGGTAGACCTGAGCTACTCTTACAACCATTTGGGTGAAACCACACAAGTTCTGCAGGAAATCGCTGCTGGAACCCATCCGTTCTGCAAGGTAGCATTTAATAGCAGTGTTGAAGTTTATTTGAAGCTTTAAAACCCCATTTACACTAGTGCGTTTTGGTTTTAAAACAGCAATTTAAAATGAAAATGATCCTCGTTTCCGCTCCATTTCCGAAACGATCCCCGTTTACACTACACAACCTAAAACGGGCACAAGCTAATACGGGGGCTGCAGCATTTTTGATAGTTGTAAAACGCAAATGCACTAGTGTAAATGGGGCCTAAGTCATTTGTTTGTAAGTAGGATGTCAATTTGAATGAATTTTGTTTTTGTATTTCAGGTCTTAGCCCAGGCCAAAAAGCCTGTTGTAATGGTGGGTAGCTCTGCTCTCCAGAGGGAGGATGGGGCAGCCATCTTTAAGGCTGTGTCCACAATTGCTCAAAATTCTCGGGCCAGCAGTGGTGTTGAGGAGGGATGGAAGGTGCTCAATGTCCTACACCGGTCAGCTACTGCCATAAGCCTGTTAATTTCTGTTCTGTCGTTCTCTGTGATTTAAAGAATTGTGAATTTTGCCTTTTTTTTGTTATTTGTCATACCATGTCATATTCATGTCTGTGACTTCAGGGTGGCCAGTCAGGTGGCAGCCCTGGACTTGGGTTACAAACCTGGTGTTGATGCCATCCGGAAGAACCCTCCCAAAATACTGTTTCTCCTAGGAGCCGATGCTGGTTGCATCACCAGAGCTGATCTTCCCAAAGATAGCTTTATCATCTACCAGGGTCAGTAAACACATTTAGATATTTTGTATACTATAGAGTTTGTGTCTATAACGCGATCTAAAGGCCCCCATAAACTAATGAACTGGTGTGAAATCATTTTGGAAAAAAATGAGGCCAAAACTTTACTTCTAAGCAAACCACGACAAACAATTTGCTGTGAGTATATTGGGACCTTAATGGTAATGAATCCAAATATATTCTTTTGGGTTTAATGTCACTACATGCTTATCAGGTCACCATGGAGATGTAGGTGCAGTCATGGCTGATGTCATCTTGCCTGGTGCTGCATACACCGAAAAGAATGGCACATACGTCAACACAGAGGGCCGTGCCCAGCAGACCAGAGTGGCAGTCACTGCTCCTGGTATGGCACGTGAGGACTGGAAGATTTTGCGTGCTATTTCTGAGGTACGCTTTTAAAACCTGGTCTTTAACAATGTATACTATTGTACATATACATTTGCTGAGCTCTGTTTTTGTTTGCCCAGCTGGCTGGAGTCACACTGCCGTATGATACAGTGGATGAAGTGAGAACAAGGCTGGAAGAGGTCTCTCCTAACCTGGTGAGATATGATGATGTAGAGGAAGCCAATTACTTCAAACAGGCCCATGAGCTTTCAAAGGTTTGTGGTATTTATTCAATTTCTATAACTTTTTGTTGGAAGTATGCACTACTAAAGCAGTTCAGTAATGTCCTCTTGTTCTTCTTAGGCTGTGAATCAGTCATTGCTTGCAGCTCCTCTTGTCCCTCCTCAGCTCACAGTGAAGGATTTCTACATGACAGGTAGAGTAACAGTTATATTTGGTTAGTTTCACAAGTTCCTGTGTGAATAGAGTGCTGTAACCAATTGTATGTCTTCGAACCTGTAGTTTACCATTGCCTTCAATTGTCTTCCTCCTACAGACCCCATCAGCAGAGCCTCTCAGACAATGGCCAAGTGTGTGAAAGCTGTGACTGAGGGAGCAGCAGCAGTTGATGAGCCCTCAATTTGTTAAACTCCTTCAGGCATACCAATCTATCCATATTAATATGAACAGAAGTAGTCATCGTTAAGTACATGTACAAACACATACCTGGATTTCAGCATACTTGCTGTTTGTCTCTCGTCTCTTGCATAGTCAGACTTCACCAGAGCAGTAAAAAAGTGTGAAATTTAATCTTGCTCCTATTTAATAGGCTTTGACGGGTGTTGTAAAGTTTTCATTCCCATGATTGGCTGAATGAGGTCTGCTTTGTTTTGAAAAGCTCTTATTATGATAAATAAAAATGTATTATATCAATATACTATTGTCATCGCTGGTATAACAAGCAAGGGCATAGTATAACTGTTTTGGTTCATTTAGAATCTAGGATGGAAGCGTAAGAAGAAGAAAAAAGCATCTTCATAGTTTTTTTTCTTTTTAATAATGATGTTGGATTAAGTGCAACAAAGTCTGTTTACTCTAAAAGTATACATTTAATTTTACAAAACTATATTTGATGAGTTCATTTTAAATATGATTCATTATATTCTTAAATTACATTAAATAGCAGAGTAACTGATTATCATGAGTTAGTTTATTGATAAAACTTTTCACATGCCCTAAAGTCTGTAAGGCCTTTTTATACATTTTACAACTATGGACCATCGTGACATCACTGAAGAAGAGTGATAGGGGGCAACCTTAGTCACTTCAAAATCTCTTTACCCCCAATAACACCTGCATCAGAGTTTATATCACAAGCCTCGTCGCCTTGATAACATTTATTGACAGCAGGGAAGGAAAACTATGATTGACAAGAATGTTATCTTCGCACGTGAGATTGCACTGAATTTGAAGTCGGTGATGTCATTCCAGGCATGGATGAGACGCGTGAGAGGAGGCTGTCGGAAAAGACTTTGGGGGAGATCCCTCAAACTTAAAATCAATGAGTGCGGCTTAAATGAAACCTCCCGCTGGTCTAAACACTTCTGACAGCCGGGCACTCAAACGTTTAATCTATATTCTGTGTTTGCGAGATCTGTCATCTTTCTAAAAGCCGACAATGAACATACAAAGTTGAATTCCAAAATGGTTGCAGAGGTTGTTGTTGCACAGTTGGCTGTTGTCATGTCCCCCCAGTGCCTGTAGTTGTGCTGTAAGAAGCCTCGCATCCGATGACTAAACCAACACCCCTTCTCCTTGTGTACGGCTAGTTTTATTTCTAAAATCGACAAAGATATGCCAGTAGGATTCGTGTAAAATTATATCCACGCGTTAAAAAACTAAATCTGCTAGCGTAACGCGTCAAGGTAGAGGCGGAAAATCCCCGTTGAAAGTAATAGCCGTCGACCGTATGAAAAGATCAGCGTAGCTTGTTTAGCACAGGCCGCAGCGATCGGGGACTGAGCGGCTGCCGGAAAGCAACGGACTCAAGCAAAGGCGGAAGCCCGCTTATCACGCACTGCAAGGCGGGTGCCTCGGTACTCGACTCGGGGGATTCAGGAGGTTTCACAGGCCAACGGTAACTACGAATTTCGCACGAATAAAGGGATACTTGCCGTCAGAATGTGTATCTGATATCTGTTTTTCTTGCAATATTATTACAACCTAAACCCGTGAAACTAATCAAAATTTTCCTGATAAATAATACCCCAAACTTAAAAATATCTCCGGTCGTCGACAATGGGTATTTTCGTTTGACAGGTTATTTTGGTTATTATCGGTCCCGGGTCTCTCTAGCGCTTTAACAAATATTCCGACGACAGTTACAAAGTTTCAAAATGCGTTCGAAATATTTGAACGACGGAGCAAAGAAATAGATTCTGCCGCGCTGATTTTGGCTGTATCTTCCGTAAAAAGAATTAAATTGTTACTTCAGGCGCTACACCCAACTTGCTCAATCCTTGCCTCAAAAGTAACTGATAGTGCTGCCCAAGTACATGATAGAGTAGTAGGCGGGTTGTCCACCGTCCCCTTGCGTTTTCAAAGTTGCTTTGCATGTCAAACGTATTGTACTCTGCCCAAACACTTTTACGAGCCATCGTTTTTTATTTAGTGCTTCACCTGCTAAAAGCTTTGCTTACACCAGCTGTTTTTATTTTTCATGTGTCATTGATTGCTTAAAACAGGGGCTACTTTTCCTGCTTCCTGTCACTTTAATATTTAATGGTTTGAGCGGTTTATGCTGAACAGCCTACGTACTGCATGCTTTGATGAGTGCTTTGAAATGCAGAGTTCAGATTTGTTCGATGTTAGAAGTGACTGCAACATATATTGAAAGCTACTTTAAAATCAATGTGACTTGACCTGCAGATAAGCAAGCTTGTTGTTATTATATCCATGCTTTTATTATAGCTATTTGAATGTTTCAGTTTAGATGCATCATATTTGTAGTTTCATGTACATTGGTTCTTATACACCATAAGGAAGCACAATAATAATGGAAGAGCTGAGAGCTTTGATTTCTGTGCTCTACAAATGTCAACTATCATTATGTCTCTGCAGCCTATACAGTTTAGGGCAGCTGCAGTATCAATGGTTGCTGTCTGCAATTGAGATTAATAAAATGAATATTAGCCTACAGGAAAGGCTGGAATACACTACAAGACTTTAAATCTGAACAGATTTTATAGTACTAGGCATCATATGCTTGCCGACTAGAGAAAAACTTAGCACTGAATACCACTGAGGATAACCCTATACCTCAGAGCACAACAAACATGTTTGATATCTTCCAGCTGGATAAAATTATATTCTGAAACAGAGTTTGTACTGTCATAGACTATGCGATTTGCTGGGAAATCTGTCAACAGTGACTTCCCAAAATCTGTAGACTGGCTTTGACTTTCAGCATTGGGTGTCAACTTATCTAGAGTGGGCAAAAGTTGTTTAGTGTATTCCAACTCTTCAAGTATAATGCATCTTGCGAAGGCCATACCTGATAAAAAAAAAAAAAAAAAGTGAACACAATAGATATATATATATATATATATATATTTTTAAATATGTGGATAGCATTTATATAAATGTAAAATCTAATTACAATTGTAAATGCAAGGTATTTCCAGTTTTGAGTAAAAAAACATGAATGTCTCATTGAATAGCTGTTGTTCCTGCACTCCAAAAGAAGCAGAAATTACTTCACATTTTTGTCTCATACACATACCGTTTTTTTCATCAGCTGATGTTCCGGAGAGTTCCAGCCCTGGGATGTATGAAGGCAAACACATCCACTACTCGGAGGTGGACCGCAAGCCTCTGTGTTCATATAGCCCAAAGCTTTGCAAGCAACGGCGGCTCAATGGTTATGCTTTCTGCATCCGTCATGTGCTTGAGGACCGGACCGCTCCTTTCAGGCAGTGCGAATATGTAGCCAAGTACAATAGCCAGCGCTGCACCAATCCCATACCCAAGGCTCATGAACGAAAGTAGGTTTTTTGATTAACAAATGTTCAATAATGTGTATGTTTACAGAATACTGAAAAAAAAAAACTTGTTTGTCTTTTAGGTATTGTAATAGTCACCTTCAGGTTATGGGAGTCCTCCCCAAGAAGGAGCGAAAGAAGAAACAAGATACAATAGAGTCTTTGGCCCTCAACATTACTGTTCCATCCCTGGCTCTGAAGACTCACAACGGGCTTGAGCTTTTACCTCCATCCCCACCACCCTCCCTGGCTTGTCTACTCCCCTCAGATCCCTTTGCCTTTTGCAGGGGGGAAAAAATGTTAAAATCAAGTGGCACATTCCTGAAGAAGCCACAAGATAGCCAAACTCTGAACCATAAGCAGAAACAGCAAGATTACAGTGTGGATCCAAACCATCTCAGAACCTGTTCTTTGTCTTCAACTCTTCCACGTCCTTGCCTCCCTCATCCCCAGACTGGAAGAACCACACAAACACCCAAAGTTCTCTCCTCTCCTCGCGCAGAAATTACACAATCCCCTGCAGTTCGTTCAGGTTTGTTCAAAACCTCATCGACTCTTCAGGACAGCCGCCAGGGCTCAAAAGAAACGCCTCCAGCTGATAATAACATTAAACTGGACTTTAATCATGCATTTGACAAAGTTGTCCCTGCAGCTTCAGGGACAGCACCAAGCCGTGATGACATACATAGACGTTTAATAAAAATGCACTCCGTTGCCATACAACAAAAAGCTCCATGTTTGCAGAAGTTCCATAGATTGATGGACCAACACAGGGGGAGGTACCAAGATCTGAACCCACATTTAGGTAGGTAATTTGTGACCTGCGATATTGACATTTATTTGAGTTTTAGTTTGATTTCATGACAGATACAACTTGCGTTCTAGGGCTTGACTGGTCAGAAGACAGCGAAGAAGAAGATGGAGACGTGGGGAAACTAACATCATATCAGTGCCAGAGACTACAAGAGAAGCACTTTGAAGAAAGGTACAGTGATCCGTAAACCAAATACAAAGATCACTAATCTCAAATCAATATTTGTGTTCTCCATTCTCACAAATGGGAAAAACATGGACCTTCAATGAAGGCTTAAATCAAATCTAAGGTAATATTTAGAAGATCAGATCAAGAGCGTATATTTTCAGTCTTTTTGCCCACCTCCCATTGTCCACAACAGTATTCCAGAAATTCCAGGTTTCAAGAGGTGAACATTCTTCAGTGTTCCCAAAAAGTTTTTTTTTTTTTTTTTTTGCTTTTTCAGTTACTCATGATTTACTGGATAATGAATAAAGCTACACTATTAACTTTTGGCCCTCTAGCAAATAAAATGGCATGCTTCATGCATTGCAGAACATTGTTTTGGTTGTGCTTTGGCTCTGTTCCTCTGCGCAATTGAATGTGGTTTGAGGCACCAGTGTACACATGGATACAGCAGGACATCTAATTGTTTATATCAGCACAGATAAACAATTAAATTTCAGAGTAATTGTTTCTTGTTTGTTGTGCGAATCTTTCCCGACATCTCTAAAATATATATCATTATAGATGTATTTGGGAAAAAACATGGTTTATAATCAATCTTAATCTTAAGTTGTTGTTTTGAATAAATTTAATGTATGGTTAAATAGCGTGACTGTAATTATGATTTTTATCAATAATTTTTTATTTACAGTTTATTTATAATACGTTAGAGCTTGACATAATGCAACTATAAAAAAAATGCGTTGGAGGTTTTATTAACTTTTTTGTTGATTTCTGGTTGTTTTAACTCCTTTGCTTGTTCTGTCTTATTTTACTATCTTTATAATTTTAAGTCATCATGTTGTGGCGCATGTTTGTTTCTTCAATTCAGGAAAAAACTTTCTTGATCTGTGACATACATAACCTAAATACAAGTTATGACAACAAGCAAACTTGTTTTTTGAACTTGAGAAGTTTCTGTTTTCATATTTCTGGCAGTGCATGAATGCTTACACTCTGTGACCCAACAGTGGATTGCAACCCACAGTTTGGAAAGTGCTGATTTAGAGAATTCTCTTTCCCATCTCACAGTGCCAGCAGTTCCCGTGCTGAGCGTTTGGCAGGCTTCTGCTCATACCTGAAACAAAAACACACGCACCTTTGCAGAGAGCAGAGGGGCTTCAGGAGAGAGAGGAGATCCCAGCATGCCCTTCGTAAAGCCCTGCTGCAGGCAGCAAGAGAGGAACCTCACCACACTGCACAGCTTTTTCAGGAACAATATAAAATGACCTCCACACCTTCCAGGTAAAACTGAGCACATGTGCATTAAGGGTTTAAATAAATGATACATCGATATGATCAATAAAATGACTAACAATATGATGTATTGCTGCAGTTCTAAAGGAACCGCAAATATTTTTAAGATGCACATAAATTCTAGATTTGCATTTTAGAGAACACAAAAAGACTTGTCATTGTTTATCTCATTGTACAAGCTACTGATGAGCTCTTATCAGACAAGGGATCATCTCAAGTGGAACTGGATTTTATTCAGTATTTATTATTTATATTTTTCTAAATTATTAAAAACCTAAAATGTATTTTTAGTTGCAGATTTCCCAGTTGAGATGCAGGATTTGCAGTTTTCAAAGACTTACATTAATTATTCATATTTTGGTTTCTTTTGTGAGTTAATAAAAATGGAACAGACTGTGTAAAATATAACAATATTTTAATATAGATATGTTAGGTGCAGACCTCTGAATCGTATAAAATTGTAATTGTATCGCAGAAATATTTTATCAGCAAGAGTATCAGTGGCAGGTTTTTATTTTTATATTTCATTGGCAAAAGCCAATAATGAGCCATTATCAGACAACTAAGGTGTTTCTATTTTTCTTTAAAGAAAGTTAAATCAAATTATGTAATATTTTGCATTTTGAGCTATTATAATGTAGCTGGTTATGTATAATAGACACATAATATCTTAAAATTGGCCCTTGAAGCTTATCAAAAGTTTAAAGAAATCAGCAAATATTGTATCACTGGCTAAGAGAGTCAATGTTGTCCTAATGAAACGTCTGATTTACACTTGACTCAGGTGATTCAGTGTTATAATTTTTTTTTTAAATGTTTATATGTTTTGATTCCACAGCACTGCAGTACCATTGGCTGGAGATGACTCAGGGTTGTGTTCGGCTGTCGTGAAAGGTGACGACTGCAGAAATTCAGCTTTACCGTTCACCAGGCACTGCTTTCAGCGTATCCTCTCAAAGCTCTTATTCTTTGAATTAGTTTGAACTAAACTCAAATCTACCCATAAAAATAAAAGCAAACTGCTTTCATTTCTGAACAATTTGTTTGTTGTGACTTCAACAAACCATCTGCTTCGGTGATTGACTAGAGTTTTAAGATTGTCTGCGTTCCCTGTGTTGTGTCCTTGATGGCACTCTGTAGATATCCTTCAGAACCATTCTCAGCAGCTGTTCTCAAGCTGCACCGCTCGCTTTGCAGATGGAGCTCAGTGTTCCATTCCTGTCTTTGACATCACGCACCAGACGCCACTTTGTGATGAGCATGCCAAGAAAATGGTGAGAAGCAGAAGACTATTTTATTGCGTAAAAAAACTTTTGCTAGGTACCAATTTAACCATGTGTGCACTAATGGTACTTTACAGGACAACTTCCTTCGAGGTGATATCAGCCGGAGAACGTACCACCACCACCAGCAGATTCAGCGGCACAGGCCACTGAAGAAAGCCAAGCCTCCAGCACTCACTAAGAAGCATAAAAAGAAAGGAAAGAGAGCAGCACCAAGGCGACCTCAGAAACCCATTCCTCCCGCGCAGCCTCAGGGCAACCTGGGAATGCCTTCCATCTTGTGCCTGCCCACTCAGCCCTCTGGCATAAGGTGAGAGCCAAGTGTGTTTGAATGTGTGTGTCTGTAATGGCCCATTCACACCAAGCATGACAACTAAAAAGATAACGATATTTGCATCCACACCAGCGAACGATATTCTCTGTTTATTATAAGCTCAAGAGCGTCTGCCGCTTTAAATTCTCAAGTGCGTGATAGCAGGATTGATTCTGATTGGTTGTCAATGTTTCTATCGCTCATCAGCCGGAAAAAATTCTTCTGAAAATGATTCCCAGTAATATCGTTTCTCTGTCCTTTATCGTTATAGTTGTGTGAATGCTGCTATTCTTTAAAGTTGAGAATGATTTTTAGAACTATGTCTTTATCGTTATGGTGCTTGGTGTGAATGGGCCTTTAGTGTGCACTCATCATTTTTGTGTTTTGCAGGAGCCCTTTAACACCTGATTTAAGTGCAGATGAATTTCCAGATGACATCACTAATGACATCAGCGACATTCCACATGACCTTGAGTTGAATCAGGAGGATTTCTCAGATGTTCTTCCTCGACTCCCTGATGACCTGCAGGACTTTGATCTTTTTGAAGGTAAAATATATTTTTTTAAATTGCAAGATTAAAGAAGTCTCTTATGGTTACCAAGGCTTTCTATATTTGATTGACAATGCAGTTAAAACAGTAATATTGTGGAATATTATTACAATTTGAAGTAAATATTTTCTATTTGACCATTTACTACCACTACTGCAGTCTTTACTGTCACACAATCGTTCAGAAATCATTTTA
The DNA here is from genome assembly GCA_032359235.1 of Enteromius mattozi. Taxonomy (NCBI): domain Eukaryota; kingdom Metazoa; phylum Chordata; class Actinopteri; order Cypriniformes; family Cyprinidae; genus Enteromius; species Enteromius mattozi. The sequence continues at coordinate 5,330,339 of JAUMHE010000051.1, forward strand.
ATATGCTGATTTGTGCTCAAGAAATTTCTTAATATCAGTGTTGAAAACAGCTTAATTTTGTGGAAACCATTTTTTTTTTTTCAGGATTTTTTTGATAAATGAATTTGAAATAGAAATCTTTTGTAGCATTGTAAATTTTATGGACACTTTTTATTAGTTTAATTTGTCCTTTCTGAATAAAAAAGGCTTATGAATGGTTGTGTGTATATATATATATATATATACATATATATATTTACTACATGATTCAAATAAAGACTTATTTGCTATTATTTTATGGTTTGACTGCAGATAGAATAAATATGATCTCTCTTTCTGTGGGGCTGTAGAAAACACTGGCATAAACTAAGAGTTTGATGATGGAATTTTAAGAATCAATATCTAATCAGAAAACATATATTTTTACTTAGCCTTTTACTTTCTATTTATTTTTCTGGTAATTTCTGTCTACTTACTTCATTTGTCCGTTTACAGTCATTTGGTATTCTATAATTCAGGTTTGTTTGTCATAACAGGCAAGAATAGTGAGCTGTTGCCCACCTCCGAGGAAGCTGAAGAACTGGTTCGAGTTCTGCAGGCCATGGGCTCATACCCAGAATCCCTTGCATGTCTGAGCGGAATGCCTGAGCTTGGTCCTGTAGAAGCTGTAGATTGTCGAAGCATGCCTGGGGGGGTCGTGGATCTACTAAGTGGACGGCTTTCTGCTGAGACTCTGTCCAGCCTGGAGCTGGACCCCAGTCTGCTCCCCACCTCCGAAGATGCTTTCCCCCCATCACCTCCATCACCACAACCCCCTCTCACTCCTCCATCCTCTGTGGGGCATCTCACAGACAGCACATACTCACAGAGACAGCCTCATCTCCTAGCGAAGATGGATAACTCCAAAGCAGATCTGAGTGAACTGCCGCTTGGAAAGGACGAGGACATCTCTCACGGCTCCTGGGGCGTTCTCGCCCTCCCCCTCAACGATTCCTCACAATTTCACAGCCTTATTGCCTCGGATGGCCTGCTGATGTCCACAGCCCTCTCAACGCCAATGACCCCAGTGCCCTCGGCTCCCTCTCAGCCCAGTTCAGCCCTCTCCGTTTTGACTCAGACTATGCCCGTCACTCCCTCCACACCCGCATCCTCGTCACCAACATCCCAAACCAAGCACCTTGTACCCCCACTGTTTAACCACTGTGGGATTCCAGCAGACTTGCAGCCGCACCATAGTACACCGGCGCCACCTATGGACCAGGCCTGAACTGCAGGCAGAACCAATTTGCTACTCACAGTGTTCAGGGAACATGTTGCAGGTGATTTCCCATAACCCCACCTCCAAATGTCAGGGTCATTCTGTATGTCTCCTCAGTCCTCTGCATCTTTTTCCCTCACCAAGAAAGAACATCAAGCAATAAATTTCCTTGTCGGCTCAAAATAGTTGCTTTTTTCAAAAAGCAAACATAGATGGATTTTAGCCATTAATATCACTTGTATCCTTAAATGCATATTTAATATATTTATAGAGTAGCAGTCTGCACAACTAGTTTTATCGAGTGAAAATGTGTGGTAACTGGTGAAAATGTGGTTCTTGTTTAGAGGTAATGGTCAAGTTTGTCAGTGGCAAACACAAGGGGAAAGGTGTCATGGATGTATCACTATTTTGTCCCGTGTGATGATTAAAAAGCATATCGTTTTGGCAGATGGTGTTTATGTGCTTTTAGTAGCCGTTAAACTATGGGGTCTTGCTCTAAGTGTAAGTGCCTGCCATAAAAGCTGTGTAACACCTTTATAATCAGTGTATTGCAAATCAACAAAATACACACTGCATTGTCACTGGGTAAAAATCTGTAAATGCACAAAATTTCACTCTTGGAAACATGAAAAGTGGCATTTACTCCCTGTTTTCGACAAGTAATTACCTTCTCACGTTACCGTAAAGTTAATGAGGGTGTGAAACTTCGATTCTGAGTGTTCGATGTGCTCCTGTGTAAGGCCTTTAGCTGAAGTGATAGCAGTTGTGGGAAATAAATGGTGTAAAGCTATAGTCAGTTATCTTGTTATGGCTTTTAAAGAGAGTAGTTATGATGCCTTTACCCTCATGTCATGCCGAGTCTACATTTGCATTTTTTCATTTATCTTCTTTGCAGATGCTTTCTTACCAAAGTGGCTTGACAAGAAAGCCTCTTTTTATGTCCACATCAGAAAATATCTATTTATCAGTATATCTAACTGACCAATATAATGAAATTGTGTTTGGGCAGTTGAGCTTTTAAAGAGAACAGTGACGTATAACCTTAATTCGATATCTTTATAAAATGGATAATGATATAAAATTGTGGTTTGGTAGACTTGCCGTTGTACCAGATAATGCTGCTTTTACCAACAACAGGCATACTGACAGATATCCTTGCACACCGAGGGTCGTCTCATATACTTTTTTACTTATTCACTGAATGTATCAAGTCAACAAAAAAGTTTATTATAACCTATTAAAATGTTATGGTCCTCTTCTTTGTTCAAGGTATTTTTATGTATTGACATGTTTACTTTTGTTACTTAAGTGCTTGGATGTGGGCGTGTGTGTAGACAATGTGTAAGAGAAATTCTATTTGTTTTATTTGAAAATGTGTGAATTAAAACTGCTATGACCACGATTTTGTGTGCACTCGTTATTTTCAATGTGCTTTCAACAGCAATTCGCAAGGTTTGTGTTGCAAAGAAGACACTGATAGCACTACAAGACTGCAATAGCTGTATATGTAAAACTAAAAATAGAGATGATTCATAACGTTTAGGACTTTTGGCTGGCTTTCTAAAAAGATTAAAATGGCAAACCAGAAGCCGTTAAATTGTAATATAACAGCTGATTTAACACCGGACTTCTACCTTGTGAACGAGATTATTACATGTAAAATAAACAGCAGAGGGCGCCACAGGAATTATAATGTGATCCAGTATTTTGCAGTGAGAATATTACTGATAGTGATTCATTCCAGTGACTCGAATCTTTTGATTACCAAAAAGATTCGTTTGTTCAGTGCAGATTATATTATATCGTAATATCAAATAGAATATGTCTTTTTGTCTGTTTAATGATTTCCTTAATAAAAACGCTTAAAATTAGAACCGAATATGAATAAATATCATATATTATCAGTGTAATGCATTACAATATTGCATTAAGTAAATTCACATCTGTAAAGTAGAATACATGAGAAGAAAATTCAATACTCTTCGGCAATAAAAAAACAAAAACAAACAAAAAAAACCCCGCAAAACAATAAAGCACAATAGCTCAGTTTTGCTTGTTAGTATGGTTGAACTGGATCATCAAAGGTCAGCAGCAAAGACATTGGTTAATAAAATGAGATTAGATACATTTGTGTAATTTAATTATTGCAGGTTTCTGTCATATTCTGAGTTTATTTTAATTCATTTTGATGAATACTAATTCTGTTTTTGAATTAATGCACATTCCCATTTAGTCTGTCAGGAGACTTCTCAGAAAATAAATAAGAAAACAAAGTAACTGGCGTTACTTTTTTGAAAAAGTATATATTACTATTATATATTATATTACTCTAAAATTAAAAAGCAATGCGTTACTTTACTAGTTACTTGGAAAAAGTAATATTATGACGTAACTCGCGTTACTTGTAATGCGTTACCCCCAAATTTGTATATTATTTCCAATAAAAGAGAATATTTGACCTTGATTTTTAAGTAATGGCCTTTTTAGAATCAGAAATAAATGCCGGGATCGCGAATGATTCAATCGAGTACCCGGTTTTTCACGCATAACAAGAAAAAAACCCTACATAATCATAAAGGTATATTCAAAGTATATATAGGGACTCGGTTTTGACCAACAGGGAGGCAGTAGGCTGGAAACGCTCTTAGAACGATTCGTTCAAAACTACGCACTCGTTCACGAACGAAACTCTGCTTGTGCAAATTGGAGTGAAACGCACGATTCTGTCTGAGACAACAGAGAGCGAAACGCGGCATTTTGTGCGTCTTCCCTCAGCTCGAAATTAGCCTGCACGTGTAACATGAAACAAGCGTTTAAGGATGACGACGATACTGCTCATAATGACCGAGCTGATGCAAATCTATTTTCCTTCGTCGCACCGCTAAGAGGGGCGCGAGGATGCTCCTCCGCGCGAGCCCTGGGCTCTGGCGTTACCTAGCAACGGCTCCCATACTGTACTCCCGCTCCAAGTGCCTGGCTGCCTTCAACTCTGGCGCTGTTTCTATTTCTGTTGTAGCGTTGCAGTCGCCGTCTGCTAAAACATTCATAGCACAGTCCTCTTAGCATGTGGCTTGTGCGGTAATGTTTCAGTTTGAAGCACTACCCTACCCAACGCGCCGCAGAGTGATACTGACAAATGGCGCGTCAACTGATGGGTGACAGACCAGTTAATCATGGGCTGCCGTCTCCAGGGACGGGCTGATTGAGTCTGATGTAATGGATGTTATTATGGCCAGTGACATGACAACTGCGACCTCGTGAACGGACGTCTTTCCCACATAACAATTGTTAAAGCAGGTGCCGAAAATGTGATTTCTCTCACGCCTTTGGTACGGCGAACGAGCAGAGCCAAAGAGGGAGGGAGAGGATCGAGAGACTGGCAGAATGAAATGGCAGTTGCATAAACTGTCACAGTGATGAGATCTTATCATTATGGCTCCAGATACGCCAGGGCTGCCGTTAGGCCGTGACAAGGTTTAACGCCCACATGATTCCACATGAACAGCTTCTACAAGCGCAATCGCGTGTAAGTATCAAAGTGGCCTCGTGCACAATGGTGCATCGCGCGTATCTGTTAGCGTCAAGGCCTCTTGACCCGCAAGCTCCGAGCTGAACTGGTGGAGCGAACACATTTCACAATGCCTTAAAAATTGGATCGTCCTTTACACCCACACGGTTCTTTCAGTCCAATAACCAAATGCTTTTTTAGCTGTTCATCAGCCTCTTCGTTTCTGTTGTTATAGCCTACGTGTGGGCTCATGTCTTGCGAGTTGCTAACATTTTTTTTTTTAGAAAACTGAGAACTGTAACCTTTCTAATAAGCTACATTTAAAGTGATAGTCCACCTGTCACGTTTCAATATGACTTTTTTCTTATGTTTAAAATATAAGATATTTTGCAAAATGTAGGCCTACCCACTATTCCATTAAGCTATAAGGACAAAAAATACAATTGAAGTTGTTAAGAACTAATACTTGGTTTCCAGCGTTATTAAAAAATATCTTCTTTCTAAAACTATTGCAATGTTATGGATCACTGCAAATTGTGTCTAATACACTATGAATAATGTCAGCATTATTTTGTGTATTTAGAGGAGCTATTGATCTATTTACAGCTTGGCTCTGATTGAAAAAACAATTGATTTTTTTATTCTGACATAAATCGAGGGTTAGCATTCTGCACAAGATTTATTCCATAATATTGATCTAATTTGTTGTCAGAATAAATCTAATTTAGAGATCAATTGCTCACCAGTTTATGACCTGCCCGGTACACTCAGTGTAGTCCCATCTGAACTAAATCATCTTCATATTCATGGCGTAAAAGATGTCAGATTTTTGCCACTATTGTCATAACATTGTTTTTATAGTTTCACTATTAAACTAGAAAAACTTTTTTCTCTACAAGGTGTAGTACGTGTTACAAATAATAAAGGTAGACTTTAAAAAAATCCAAAAGTGGGATTTCACAGTGGTGTTATTCAAAAAACATTTTGGGTTCCTCAAGCACCATTCAGTGAACAGTTCTTAAAAGAAGAATGTGTAGTTTGAAGAATTCTGTTGTAATCTAAATAGTATTTTGTCATTAATTACTCACCCTCGTGTCATTTCAAACCCCTAAGTTCATAGAAGACAAATTAAGATATTTTTGATAAAGTCCCAGTTTTTTTGACCTGTAGACAGCAACACAACTCTCACATTTAAGGCCCAGAGAGGTATAAGGACATCTGCAAAATAGTCCATGTAACATCAATGGTTCAACCTTCATTTTATGAAGCTACGAGAATACTTTTTTGTGCACTTCATGAACTCTTTTTGTAATTTTTTGTAATTGTATCAATGTCAGTTCAAGTTTTTGTATTCGTAGTGACATTGCTTTCAAAAAGCCGCTTCTCTGATACTTCATCTGTCACGCAGAGAATTTTATTTTTGCTCAAGATTAAAAAATAATCATCTTCACTGATTCCACACCCTGGCAGCACTAGATCTATTAGCTGTGTAATCTTTTATCAGTCTTTTTTTATTGAATATTCTCTTTAAAAAGGCATGTCTGTATATCTAATCATCCCCTTTCTGTACTTCTACAGAACAATAATATGTTAAATAGAATGGATGATCTACCACGAACTGTCTGAAGTGCATCACCCGGATACAACAAGCTGGTAAATGGCACACTTCCTCTGAACAGACAGTCCCTGCAGGGAACATCCACACGAATAGAGCGTTCTGTTCTTACAACTTGATGCTGCCCTCACATCCATCCAGCCCTTAAGCCATTATTTATCTGTGGAAAATGCCATCCTGTGCCAACCTCAAGAGTTACACAAGGAAAGTGGCCCTGGACAGGACCATTTTTGCCCTGTGTAAATTAAGTTGCTATTGAACTGGGAAGATTAAAGATGCATGCAAACCAGTAAACAGTTGTCCCAGATGACTGGAGATTAGTACCACCTTCTAAACAGCAAAGATTTGATCGGGAGGTTGTTAACAAAGGATTTGCCTTTGTTTATCTATAATTAATGAGTAAGGGTCTTTCTCCATCTACTCCATCATCAAAGCAGTTCATTTTAAATGAGAGTGATTTAATTTTCGCCATCGGAGAGCAGAAACAATTTAGGAACTCATTAATGGTTATTTGAAAGTACATTAACTTAGCTAATCTCATATAGGATGGGATTAGATCACTAAGTATTGAACTGATGAAATGAAATAAGGAGCGTTTGACATCAGGCTGCAGGGGAAAATGAATTAAAAGGGACGGAGGGTTCTGAGAGCTTTCTGAAGAGATGAGCAGGTCAAAGCAATAACGCTCTTTAAGCAGAGCAGGTTGACCTTCACAAACCCCTTCTTTTCATCTGAATCTGACATTTAGTGACAAGATAATATTCTCTGTGAATTTCGCCAGCTCCCTTTCAAACACACACACGCGTTTTTATAATTAGCTTCCTGGTGATAGAAGTTCAGGATATTGGTCTCCTGTGGAGAGGTAATGTGTTAATGTTTCTTAGGGAAGTCGTATCGAGGGATTCATTTAACGGTGAACTGCGTGGAGCCCCTGCAGCTTGTATATCTAACGTAGCTCTCACGCATTGTTTCTTTCACACTTCACACCCCCCATTTTATTTAGTTCTGAAAGGCGCAGCAAATAAATGTGTCTGTATTGGATGCAAGCTGACTTTTGCAGTTTACTACGTTTTGCATAGCCACTGGGGTACATGGAAAGGACAAACCTGCCCATTTGTTACATAAAAAGCTTTATTATTCAACTTAAGTGTAATAAATAATAAATCATTATAAATAAATGAAAGCTCACGTGACCTTTTACTAGGCAGACGTCTGTGTTTATTTTTTGTGGCGCTTGCCTGTTACATTAAATTTGAATGAGAAGTCAGTTTTTGAGCATGTGGTAAAGTTTTCTGTTATTACAAACCACAATGATGAATAAAAAGCTGGCAAACTTTTTCGTTCCTAAATTTAGCTTTCTCTGTGCAGAAAATGGATGTTCTTTCATTGAAATAGAACAGAATTCTCAGGGCATTTAAAGCAATCTAACACCTCCAAAGAGCAGCATTTGGGCAGCAAGCTGCCAGTCATCCTCACAGCTGGGTCAAACCAGATCAAACTGCTTTATTTGTGGGGAAGACCTCTGCCAATACCAATGAGCTTATATGCGTCGAACATGGCAAGTCCACCCATAGCTTTGATTCATTTCAGACTTATTTTGCGATGATGGATCAGGTGGAGGTTTATCCTTCAGTAGTTTCTTTTTATAATAGACTTGTTACACATCACAACACATTTATTACAGTATTATAAACCACTCCAACTGCCATTCTAATATTTGTCAGAAGTAGAATAGAATGTATTGAGAGAAACACAATTAGAAAACTGGAAAACCATTAAACGCTAACATAACATAACATAAGGTACATAACATAAGATTTTTCCAGTCAGAAGTTCCACTATTTAGAATCTTATTGCTTCGTTTTTCAAACACAAGAGTTAAACAAAGCCATAACAATGTTGACAAGGTCTTATCTATAAAGAATATTAAAACAAATATACACATCCATTGTGCTATTTTCTGTCTTAGATGGGTATCCACCCCCACTTTATCCATTGTACCATTGCAATACTCAAGTCATTCAGGTCAGAAAATATTTGAACATTTCAACTAAGTTTAAACTTCTAAATGGAGAACAGCAGGAAACAATCATTGACAAAACATCATATATAAAGTCAGAGCCAAATGTGAAATACTGTGAGAAAAAAACTTATTCTGCCACAAATAGCTCATAAAAGCTTTCCAGACTAGTTGTCTACGATGGTTGGTATTTTACATTTGGCTCTTTATATTTAAGGCTTATTCTTTGACGTGAGATAATCTGGCTTGATCATGAAATGATAGATCATGCAATAGATAAAAAAAACAAGAACAAAACCTGAGTCGGTTCATCCCAAAATTTGTTACATTTCCATAAATGCACAGCGCCCCTTTCTTGAAGTCTAAAGACCACAGTAACTAATCTCTCATTGTGTTATTGTGTACCGCATTAACCAATCCACTGATGAAAAACAAAAAAAAAACAAATTGCTTACTCAGGTTTGGCTTCTTTAGAAACATTAGTTACCATAGATTATCAGTGAACACTGACATTGCATTCTGATAATTAGATTGATATTCTATTGTAAGATATACATAATATAGGCAAGCCCTCAAAACAATTTAGGCTATTAGGCTAATATAAAAGATATACTGAATAGTTGTTAAATAGTGTTGAGTGTTGTTATATTATCTGCAATTAGATGTTGAAAATGAATTCTCCTTTCATGCTGATTGTGGTAAAAACATGCCAGATTGTGCAGAGGATTAGCATTAATCTAATATTTTTTTCCATATATAAATTGCTATAAGTATAGAATGTCCCTTTTACTTAATTTCAATTTCAGAGAAGGTAAATGGGCAAAACGTGTATACATATAGAAGTCCGTTCATTTCAAACTCAAGCCCGTGAACCTCTCTGAATTCATTTTTCTCAGTTTGGGTGGCAGATGACCATCCATTCGTCCTCCGATTCCAACTCCACCCACCCCGACCCCTCCAGCCAACCTTTGCAGTTTCGGCGGCAGATCTGTCACCGATTGGCTGATAGGTTCACCCCCCCCTACCAAGCCCAGCTTGGGAGCCAGTCTGTCCTCATTGGAGCCCAGCACAGCACTGATTGGCTGAAGCCTCTCTTCTGCCACGCCTGGAGCTGAACTGATTCGCTGGAGTTTGACGGGCAGGTCCCCCAAGTTGTAGGTGATCTCCGAACTCATGCGCAGAAGCTTGCGGGGCATTCCATCCCGGATGGGGGCCTCCCGTCCCGTAAGCTTCTGAAGTTTGGCAGGCAGTTTAGTGGTTGGCATGGGGGTTGCTATATTAATGGAGCCAGTTTCTGCATCGCTCTGAAGTTCCAGGCCTTCGAGAGTGCCGCTGCCCTCCGTTACCCCACCTGCGCTCTGGCACAGAGACGGCGCCGTCAGAGGCGAGGACAGGAGCAAACTCTCCTCTTGTTCTTTAACGCTGTGCGGAGGTGTGGGAACCTCAAAAGTGCCATGAAACTGCGAATAGTCGACCTTGAAGAATCCCTCCTCCAGAGAAATTACCGGGAAGAATCGGTGACCCCACAAAACCTCATCCTCCGTGTACGAAGTACGAGCCTGGCATGTCATACCTAGGATAATACAAGAAACAAATGAATTTAATGAATGAAACAAAGTGCGAGCGAAGGCGACGGTGCAGCTCATTAATAAGAATCTACATCAAGTTCTGTGCAACAACAAATCTGTTTCAGAGGAGTGTACTGTGCAACAATGGTTGGGTGACTAAAACTAATAGATGTATTACTGACAGCGTGTGCGTACACACACACACACACACGGATGCATACTGTTGAGCAACACCCACGGGAACGTCTGTTCACGGTCCATTTGGTTGCATGAAAACAAGAGCTTTATCTGTGGGAAATTCATTAGATCTGTGTATCACCCACACCAGCGAACATCCCTGCTTAATTAAAGCGTGCAAAGCCTTCACTATAAAGAGCTCATTTTATGAACCCTCTAACAAGCGAACGGATTTGCAACATGCCGTTCTACATCAGTCAATAGCAAGGAATCTAAGATAAGACAATTGCCGACTGAAAAGCAAGAGAACCCTTGATGACACAAAAAGGGTGCATTTTTCTTGCATCTGCTCATCTCCATGTCTCCATGTAGGAGTATGGTTCTTTGTCTCCCTCTGTGCCTCAGTGCAGAAGAGGCCAGAGGAGATGAGATTTAAGATGTTTGCAGGAGAGATACTGTTGAGGACTTTGTTCTATACAGGGATTTGAGCAGCTGGATGAAGGTGCTTAGAAAGCGTTGGGACCGCTGTGTCGTTCTCCTGACAGAAGGAAGCAGACGCGGTCTGAAAAAAGACAGTTGCCGAGTGCACATAATAATAAACCTCAGACCTAAATATAAAAACCCAGCAAGACAAAACATACATTATACATTTTTGAAACTCAAGATCGTTCTTTTTTTCTCACGTCGCCGCCTACGACCAACGCACACCTACACACTCTCACATACACAAACACAGGCACGGTTATCCTCCCTTACTACAGTAAAAAAAAAATAAATCCCTGCTTTCCGAGCTGACAAATTCTGGGCTTAGCAGTATAACATAATATTATTCATCTTATGAAATATTTAACAGGCTTTCTGCTGTTTGCTGGGAGAGGGGAAGGTAAGGTCTCTGCCGGAGTCTGCTCGCCATGATTTCAGCTTACATAATCATTCCATATTCTTCCATTATGACAAATTTCATTTCTGCGTTTGGGAGGAACGTTTGCGCACATTAGCTTCCACCAGAAAAAAAAAACAAAAAACGGTACCGCTACACTCCAACATCTGACAGTTATGAGAACAATTTATATTTCCAAGAGGGATAATCTGTTTCTATGGTGACCGTCATCAAGTGTTCGGTTCCATTGCCACAGAGGTGCTCTGCCTGACCTGTTTCTGTCATCTCTGTCTTTCACTCGCTCCCTCTCCGTCATTTTCCCCTACTCGCTCCACATTCCTTCCTGTCCATTTTAGTGTCTCTTCCTAACACACCTATAGCACTAACCATCATTATCATCACGACTCTCTCTCGACCCCTATCTCACACTCTCCCTTTCTCTGTTGTTGTCTCTCTCTCTGTGGTGTGAGATAACAGTAAACTCTACTATCGGGCTGCTCTGAACGGTAATTGACCATGCAGCTGGGCCCAATTCTCTCCTGTATCTCGCTGACACACAGTGTGTGGTCCTGAGGGGATGAAGCAGTGCCTCCCTTTTGATTTGCTGAGGCCTCTTGGGACGGTTGCGCCAAGCTGCCCTGTTTACTCGCACTGCTGAAAGCACAAGAAATAAAACTGGAAATCTCAAACCACAGGCCAAGAACTAAAAATAAAAAGTCAATGAATAATGCCAATACATTTTTCCTCCAAGCATAAATGGTTAATATTCAGTGCTACTCAGTATGTTCTAAGACAACTGAATCTATTTGATACAGTGTTATAGTATTTAACAATAGTTTAAATGAGCTTTTATTTTTAGATTTTTCATTTTCATTTTAATTTAAGTTAACGTTTTGATTAATTTATTATGTGTTTTTGTAATTTGTATTAGTTTTTTTTTTCAATATGTCTTGGTTGCACTTTATTTTACATTATGTGTACTTACATGTACCTACAGTGTACTTACCCAAGAAAGTACTGTTAATTTATGGTAACTACATGGGGTAGGGTTAGGTTATTTAGTTATTATTTAGTTACTGTAATACCTATAATACGTATATAGTATGTACATAAGGAACAGCACTGTAAAATAAATGTGCTACCTATGTCTTTTTAGTTTTAATTCACTTTTTTTTTTGGTTTTAGTTATTTTAGTACATAAAGGTAAACTAAATCAAACTAAACAATTAGCTGAAATAAAGTTTTTTAAAATCTTTCATTTTATTTGAGTTAATGTATATTTAATTTGAAGGAACAAAACTATAATAACGCTAATTTGGCCATTTCACAGCAGGTGTCCAGCTGGTCTAACCACCAATTTATTATTTTGACCTGTGGATTGTAAGCTCTCCTCCACATGGCAAAAAATAATATTCTGTAATATATATATATATATATATATATATTTAAATATCTAAATACCCTTAATGATTTTTTTTTGAGAATTAAAATTTGTGCAAGGTATTCAGACTTCAGAGCATGTATTTTAAATATATTTTACTCAGACAAAAAACACTAATATCCTTCTGAGTGATATTTTATAAAATCAACAAATGAGTTTTTGAGGAGACTTTTCTTAAGCAGTGACAGTTATAGATGTGATAGAACATTCTTGATTTGTAACAATTGGTCAATTGCTTTTGAAACATACTCTTCACAAATTGGCACTTTTGCAACAAGCATACTTATAATTACATTTTTAAAAATTCAAATGGGGTGAATAAATGACTTGTTGAGAATTCCTGAAACTAAGTATGTAGCCACTAAAACAATTAGTGGGTCATAATAATGAAACACTTGATAGAAATCCTTAAATAAATGAGGTGAAATGCAGTCTTGTGTTGTGACCTTGTATCAAGCAATGCTTTAATTATAAATCTAGTTTTACAGTCTTAATTCACCATGTTATTACCAGCATTTCTGCATAACATACTGTTGATAATGAGGTTTGGTGTCTAATGATAAAATAAGTATCTCAAATGCATATTAGTTTAAATACAACTTAATTGGTTTTAGAATAAAAGAACAAAACAAATCAAGGGTCATGCAGACAAGTGCAAGTGCTTATATATCTATATATATAAAAAAATTATGTCAAGGTTATTACATCTTCTGAAGGTGCAAACTACAAACAATTAAAAGACAAACTATAATTTAATGCGGTCTTTACTAAAATCGCTTAACATTCCAAATCCATTAATATTTCTAATGGCTATATTTATGTTAGTTTTAAGTAATTTTTATGAACACATTCTGTTTTTGCTCAGTGTCAGGAATATTTGTGCTAAATTTACGAGATGCATTTTTGCGGTGTAATGTGAAAAGCTGTAAATAATTTGACAGATGTGAATGCTGGCACAGCTGTCATGTTTATCTCTGAGGGCAATGGATGGCTCTGGGCTGTTCCTTTGAGACTCCTTGGCCTTGAAGTCGCTGCCTCTCTGCTTGAAGAAAATTAATGTATTAATGTCTAAATCTTCCTCCTGCCACATTGTGAGAATCATATAGAGAAGACTGGGATTAGTTGTCACAGTTGTTACTCCAGAGTGCATTTCCGTATAGGAACACACCCCTTACATTTTCAGCTACAAAAAAAGCTATTTCCACAGTGATTGTCCAGGAAGAAAGATACAGCTAGCTGAACATACCTTTAGTGACAGCATGCTCTAATAACAGTGCTGGGGTACAAAAATGTGTAAAAAAAAAATTGTACCTTTAGGTCTATAACAGCTTGTCGATGAGGGAGTATGCTCGAAGGCACTTCTTTGTACCTTTTATCCCTAAAAGGTTTATTGTAGTAACGTAATCGCACATTTTACTACTCAAATGCAGCTTTTATGGGTGGATAAGTTACAAAGTTGTCCTTTTAAGGGTAGTGCATCAGTGACAAGCTGTTGTACCTCTTAAGATACAGTTTTTGTACGTTTTTCTGACAGTGTGGGTTGTTATCGCAATTTGTAGCCGCCATTTAAAAGCCTATAACTGTCTATTTAATAGCTCTTAAGCTAAATTTTAAAAGTATAACAACTTATGAAACGTCAAAAATATAAAAGGTAACACTACTCTGACTATCAAGCCATTGTTTTTGCCAGCAGATTTATGTTGTGTCCTATTACAGAAATGCAGCTATTACCATAATTGTGAAATGTTGCAATTTAGTTAAAAAAAAAGAATTCCCAAATAAATGTACTAACTATCAGGCCATTGAAAAGGTACATTATTTTGTTTCTTCATCAGAACAGATTTGGAGAAATGTGGCATTACATCATTTGTGCACCAATGGATACTCTGCAGTGAATGGGTGCCTTCAGAAAGAGAGTCCAAACAGCTGATAAAACCATTACAATACTCCACAAGTAATCCATCAATTCTTACCTTTTGAAGTGAAAAGCTGTGTGTTTGTAAAAAACATATCAATCACTGAGATTTTTTAACTTTAACTGGGGAAAAAAAAAACCTTGCAAAATCAACCACTATATTTGTTTAGAAATGTTTTCACTTATAAACAGTGGTCAATCTGTGCATATTTCTCTTCTGATTCAGAAAATATGATTTCACTGAAGAAAGCAATATTATGAATAGAGGACTTGCAGCTTTTCACATCAAAAGAAGTTAATTAATAGACTGGAGTCTCATTCTGACGGCACCTATTCACTAAAGTGGATCTATTAGTGAGCAAGTGATGTAATGCAAAATGTTTTAGATAAAGAAACAAATTCATCAATTTATTAAACCAACATACAAAAACAATTGTCTTACTGAGATGTAGCCATTGTGACAACTAGCCCCGGTATCCGCTATGTGAAATATGAGCTTTCATATACAGAGATGTGCCCAAACAAAGACTTTAATCCTGAAGATTAGAACCGAAGGACACAAAAACACTCACACACACATACACACATGCAGAACATATTGGGGGATGTATTCCCACATGCACATGTCATAAACCTAGCCATAATTACAGGACATAATTAAAAATGTCTAATGAATTATTTGATAAGTGGTAATTAGTATTTGATTTATGAGGCTGATAAACACAAGTTTCGTCTCCGTACTTCAAACAGCCGGTGAGACTTTACTGTATGGAGAACGCTTAAGAAGGGGCCGATTTAGTTGCTATGGAAACTGATTCACAATGGGGAGAACAGAGTGCTGACTAACTGTACATAATTCTGCTTTTTTTTCTTTTCTTTTCTTTTTTTACCCACAAATCCCTTCACTTTCTGTAGGCGGAATATTCAGATGTGCCATCAATACAGAAGATATATGATTTTCTTGATTATGTTAATTAAATCAATGCATGGAAGCATGCGATTCTGAATCTAATTGAATATGTACATATACAACATGTACGCTGCAGAGATTTTCCGCTGTTGCTTGTTCGAATGCCGTTTCTTACTGTGCTGTCTTGTATATGTATGGATCGATGTGTTTGACGCTGCAGGCTGAGAAAGTAAAGGTGAGCTCGGATTTGATTGACAGGTGGCTTAATCTCTAAGCATGCCAGACTACGGAACCATGAGGCAAAGAGCAAAATGAAAGACTGAGCTTGTATATCATTTCTTACATAACACGTCTCTCTTGCATTTTCCATCTTTGCTGCAGTAGACACCACCATTCATTCTTTTATATCATAAAAAGCCGATTTGCACCAGCTAACTTGCTTCTGCAGACTGACTCTCTCTCTCACACACACACACACACTGAACCTCACATCTGTAGCACATCACCCAAACACCTTCACCCTGTGCACATAGTGTACTATTGCACAAAAAAAATCCCTGACACATAAGAAAAACATAAAAAAATAGGGATTTGGAAACTACACTGCATACACTGGTTTGTAAATGATATGTATGATTTAAAAGAAACATTGGTGTAATATTTTTTTTCTATTTCTCAAAAACATTTGCACATATTAAAGATGTATAGTGTGGAAATGTGCTTTAAACATTAAGTGAATCTAACTTCTGTCAATTGTTTGACATCTGAACATATTTGCTGCTTTGTATGTGTGTTATTAAAACTCACCGGTGGTCTCCACGATCCCCTCTAAGATAACCACAATCTCAAATTGCTCTGTTTGCATGGACCTGAGCGAGAGGTCGTAGAATGGGCTCTTGGAGTCGATCACATGGCAGATCGTCAGAGGGGACACTAAGAAAAGCTGGTCGGCTCCGGTGCTGAAACCGACGTCCAGCTCAAGTTGATCCAGAGGCAAAAACTCGCCTTCAGGAGTCTGGCGGGACTGCAGGGAAAGGTAGAAAATGAGAACCACTTAGGACAAGACAGGGAGATGATGGAGTGTGAGCAAGAGGGAAAGACTGGGTCTAATGCATCTAGAGTGATTCAAAAAGGACTGTTGCATCCAAGTCGCATAAAGCGGATCAATAGCCTGCTTTGTCCACTGTAGGTGAACAAATCAAATTACAGGTCTTTCTCATTCATCTCGGCTTGAGGTAATGCTTGTATTAGGTTAAAGAATGAACCTTAGCTTGAACCCTTCAAATATTCAGTGATATGCATTATTAATAAATTCACACGTTTAGATTGAAATTCATTGATGCATATTTCTGCCCTGCATATATATGTTCCCTTTCCTCTCTCTCTCTCTCTCTCTTTTTAATTGGTTCCAGTCGCATACTCACTTTGAGTAGTTTGCAGCGTATTTGTGCGGAGACCATATGGCTGTTCCGCAGGTTCCCCACTCGGAACATCAGGGTCAGCTTGCCGTCACGCATTGAAATAGCTGCGTGCTCGCTGAACATCAGCGTCTCCGCGCGTTTCTTCGGCTGGGACATCTTGATAAACATGCAACCGATCAGAAAAGCATCCACTATAGAGCCTAGGATGGACTGGAAGAGGAAGAGAATGATGCCTTCCGGACACTTGTCTGTAATGTAGCGGTAACCGTATCCGATAGTGGCCTCGGTTTCGATGAAGAACAGAAAAGCTGAGGGAAAGTTGTACACGTTGGCCACGCACGGTGTGTACTTGTCATCGTGGGCCTGGTTCAGGTCTCCGCGTATAAAGGCAATGACCCACCACATAGAAGCCATGAAGAGCCACGCCACCGTGTAGGTAAGGATGAAGATGAATAGATTCCAGCGCCATTTGAGGTCCACGAGCGTGGTGAACAGGTCCGACAGGTACCGGCTGGTTTCTCCTCCCAGGTTCCCGTGCTGGACGTTACAGCGGCCGTTCTTGTCCACAAAGCGCTGACGTTTCCTTTTCTTCTCGGGGGCTGCCTGATTGAACCCGCCGCCGCTGGACGAAGTGGTCACCACTTGATAATCATCCCCAAATTTTTTCCGCAACGCTGACATCCTTCACGGTTAAAGTTGTCTCAGATATAGGCTGCGAGAATGCTTGGCGTGCTTGTTCCTGACAAACTGTTTTCGGTTTTCTTCACACTTCAGATGCACCAGTCTCCCGCATCTCTGGGCGGAGGATTCCAAAAAAAGTTATTTTTAGGGCTTACCGCAGGAGTTTGTCAATAGCAGCGCGTTGGTCTTGGGATGGAGCGATGCAGGTCTCCTCGTCTTCTCCAAATCCGCATATCTGAAAAACACTCTCACTCAGCCAAGGCTGTGAAATGTGGAGAAAAATGGATGCGAGTAATTTCTAATCTCAGATTGGCTTGGCGCAGTCTAGCACTTGTGCGTTGGCACCCTCCTCCCCCTCCACCTTCATCCACTCCTCCTGTTTCCCCAGGTGTATCGCGCCAATTTGATAAGATGGTAGTTGGTAGACGCCCTAAGGATCCTGTCCAAGTTTTAACTCACCGCCTCTGCTGTTCCTCGCAGCTGGCAAGCTTTGTTCGTCTTCTCACTGTTCTCGGTTCCTGCGCACTGCGCGCCTCTTGCTCTCCAACTCCATCTCCAGCCCCGACAAATAAGAGAAACTTCTCCGAGAGGGTGGTGGGGACGGGAGGTGGGGGAGGGATGAACACGTGTTCTTGTGTTGGATACATCTTTTTTTGCTGCGCTTGTAATATGCTTCTCTGAATAGTGCTGCATATAACGTAATCTCCGCAAGAGCTTTGTTTACAGCCGGATGCAAATTAGAGAGGGGTTGGGGCTTGTCTGACCCCAGGCTTATTAATTAATTGTCGCCAATGAAACTCAAAATATAAAGTTAAATATCAACTGAATTTTCAGGTGTTAGTTATTAGTCGTTACAATTTGCATTATCATGAGGGAAAAACCCATAACAACAGCAGCTGTTTGAGTATTTTGTACAGTGACAAATTTACATATAAATGATACATAGAAATTTTTACATCTGGAAGACCATTCTAACGTGCTAGAGGTGCCAAAATCTGCAATATTTTTCGCAAAACGGACCTACTCTATACAATCTTAAAATAAAGTTTCCAATAGGGGCTTTGGTTACACTTTATTTTAAGGTGTCCTTGTTACAGTGAAATAAAGAACATTTTTTTTGCAACGGAAAGGTTCTATGGATGTTAGGATATTTAGGATCTAAAGAACCTTTATTCTTAGAAGAAATTGCATACAGAAACTATAACTGCAATCAGATCATTCTAGAAACAAGAGAATGCAAGAATAACAGTATTAATCTGGGATTTGAAATTAATTTGAAAACAGTACTTTTAATATTTCAGACAGAAATTTCTGTGAACAGTCCCACCCTGAATGTCATCTAAACTTTTGCACCAATGTACAATTTATCAGAAAATAATTCATGTCCAGCCTTTAATATATTTGGCCCTTTATGTGTCAAAATGATGGATGAAGAAGATACAGGTGATGAATATACTGTCACATCAGTGTCAGATAGAGCAGAGGGAACAAGCTTTCTTTAACAAAACACATTCTTCATTTGATAAAGCTTCTAAAGCAAACTGTAATGACCAGGGCTTATTTATGACCCAGCCATACATGTCATGTTCTGACACTATCTTAAAGAAAAACACTCACTGCACTTCAGTCTGAAACCGTATTTGACATCTGTGTGTCCTTTTCAAACTCTGAGATTTTCCATCTCTTCCCATTTCAAGCCGGCGGGGTGCTGGAAGATAAGGACACAATTAGTATGTTATTTTGGAGTCATGCAAATGATTCTCAGTCTATAATGGACTGACTCTGCTGCTCTGGAAGTGTCAGCACTATCCTCAATGGAAGACTGTGACAGAACGTCATCAGCTACACTATTATAAATGGGGATGGGGTTTTTCACAGTGATGCCATACACTCTTAAATAAAAGTTCCAAAAGAGGGCTTTCATAGCAATGCCACTGAAGAACCATTTTGGGTTCTCAAAGAACCTAATAGTGAACATTATTTAGTAGAGAACAATTTTTTCTTAGTACAAAGAATATTCAAAAATATAAAGAACCCTTTTCCACTATGAAGAACCATTCACATAATGGAAAATTTCATCAAAGCCAATGAAGATCCTTTATGTTAAGAGTGTAGAAGAAGCATTTTTGGTTCTCCAAAGAACATTTTAGTGAACAGTATTTAGTAGAACCATTTGTTTCTTAGAATACCCTTTTTCCACTATGCATAACCTTTTACAAAATTTCAGGAAACCATCAAAGCCAATGAATATCCTTAATATTTAAGAGTTTAAAAGAACCATTTTAGCTTCTCCAAAGAACTTTTTTTTTTCTTAGTGTGAAGAATATCTAAAAAAAAAAAAATCTAAAGAAACTTTTTCCACTAAGAAGAACCTTTTGCATAACGAACAATTTCAGTTAACAGTGTAGAAGAACTATTTTGGGTTCTCCAAAGAACATTTTAGTCAAAAGAAGAAATTTTTTTTCTTAGAATATTTAAAAAATGTAAAGAACCCTTTTCCACTATGCACAATCAATGAAGAACCTTAATATAGAACCATTTTGGCTTCTCCAAAGAACCTTTTGTAGAGTATTTAGAATAACCTGTTTTTTTTCTCTTAGTGTGAAGAATATCTAAAAAATCTAAAGAACCTTTTTCCACTGTGAAGAACATTTTGCGTAATGGAAAATTCTAGGGAACCCTCAAAGCCAATAAAGAACCACTCTAGTGTAGAAGAAACATTTTTGGTTTCAGTGAACAGTCTTAAAAGACCTTTTTTTCTTAGCATATAGAATATTTTAAAAATCTGAATTCATTTACACGAGTGTGTTTTTGTTTTAGACTTTTGAAAACGATTGCGTATCCTTGATGACCATGTAAACAATAGGGTGGGGGAACTATGAACGTCAGAACCTATTTTTTTCAATTTATGAGAAAAAATAAAGCCTGTGGTAAACATAACTTGACAATATCTTTACGTTTTGTTCTACATTTTAAATTGCAGACACCCATACCCAAAACTAAATTTTGAAGTAGTTATGTTCATTTTTGAAAACGTATGTTTTTAGTAAGTGACTAGAAAAGAATGTTTTGGCTGTGAGTGTGTGCAGTTAAAATTGTACAACATGTAAATGTTTTATTAAGTTATGTTTACAACAGGCTTTATTTTACTCATAAACTGAAAAAAAAAAAAAACCATTATAAAAGTCAATAGGAAAATCTTGTGGCAAATTACTCTTCTGGGTTCTGACGGCATATAGTTCCCCCTCTCTGTAACATGATCATAGTTGTACCTTTAGATATGTATGAGTAGATTCCCCATTCGACTGTTCCAAGCACGTAGATGTGTCCAGCAATTAAATAATAGGGAATCTACCTACATATCTATGGTTGTACCTGCATGAATGGTCATGTGACATACGTTTTCGGTTGTGTAGTGTAGATGGAGACCGTTTGTGAAAGCACCAGTGTAAACGATAATTATTTTCATTCTAAAACGCCATTTTAAAAAACGAAAACACACTACTTTAAATAGGTCCTAAAGAATCCTTTTCTCTCTGCAAGAACCTTTGGTGCAATGGAAAGTTTCAACGGATGTTATAGGTTCCTCATGGAACCATAAATGCAGATAATGAGTGTGCATCTCTCCCATTCTCTTCCCCTCTTCTCTCTGTTCATATCATACAGTAGGTTGCACATTCACACATGCACAGCGTTTGAGCTCTTTTGGAAGCAAATACAAATACAGGATGTGGCTATTTTAAGCCCTTTTGTTAATGTTTTTGGAAGCATTCAAATCCAAGTGCGCCATTAGGATGCTCTGTTTGTTGTGAAGTATCGGGTTAGTGTAGAACAGGCTTAAGGGTGTCTGCGCCAAGGACAATCCCATATACACATGCAAACACCAACGGCATGCTTACTAGACCAAGCATCAGACACAACATGCACTTGTCCGAATGCTGCAAAAGCACATCGTGATTGCTAGCGTAGCGCAACTGCTTCATGCCAGCTGAGGTTTTCCTCAAGACACTAGCAATGTCTTCCCCAGAAAGCCTTAATGACCTAAAGAAACAATTACACCACTGGAGGAGGACCGACTGAGCATAATGAAATGTGATGAAATGTGTCCAGACAGCTTCTAATGATGTCACTGGTGAGAATGACACATAACGATTGGAATAATACGAGAGGACTTTTACCACCATTGGCGCTGTAACTAAAAACGCCCCCTCTGACTCTCGACAAGAAAGTCTGCCTATTTGTTTACTAAATAGATTCATCGGCACAGTGGGAAGCTAATGACAGGTTGAGAAGGTCCAATCAGTAACTGCTATTCCTCTCATGTGATAATCACTAGATGGCAGAGTTCATCAGAGTGATGTCTTTAAAAGCCCTGACATTAAACATTCTTGTCCCCAGAGCTTAGAAAGAGAAGACTGTACCAACAGATAAACATCAACCAGCCAATAAATCTCGAACATGTCACACATTTTTGCTTTTAGATCAGAACTGCTCTCAGCTATTTGGTAAGCAAAATGCATATTGTTATATAACTAAAGATACAGCATGTTTCAAAATATCCCAGTCTTGTTTGACAAAAAATGTTTATACGGATAATAAATATGACCTGCCTAGTAATCATGTAGTTAAAATGCAAAACACACACTCTTAAAAATAAAAGTTCCGGTAACACTTTAGAATAGGAAACACTGATTCACTATTAACAATTAATTTTCCCTTAATAAATTTCTAATTTTTTGCTTATTAATAATAAGTTAGCTGTTACGTTTAGTATTGGGTAGGATTAGGGATGTAGAATAAGGTCATGTCGAATGACGAATGCTTAATTACTACTAATAAATTACAAATATCCTAGTAATATGCATGCTAATAAGCAACTAGTTAAGAGACCCTAAAATAAAGTGTATTATTAAAATTCACACAAAAAGAAAAACCCTTAAAAGGTTTTTTTAGAAACACAAAATGGTCCATCACTCTGAAAAACCCTTTTTGGAATTTTTATTTTTCAAATATGCAAAGCTTTTAAGAAAATGGAGGCAGTTTTATTCATATTATGAGGAAACTACATCACATTAAAGCACAAATATAAATGTTATTGCTAGAAGAGTCACGCATGTTAGGTAATTTTAACAGATTTTAACTTCTACCTGATCAACATCATCACAAGGTTCAGTTTCTATTAAAAATGTAGCTGTTTTTCTTTCCGCAATCATCTCCCTTGCCTTGTTTCTATCTCTCCTGAATCTCTCCATATGACAAATTTCTGTCCTCTTCCATCTGTAGCCTGTTCTACCCATAACCACCCACACTTCTTCCTCCTCTCTCTCTCTCTCTCTCTCTTTCCCTCTTTGCCTCCACCGCCCTCCACCACTGAGGGAGAAAAGCAAGCGCTCAGTGAAAGCATTTGAAGAGAGCACATTTCAATGTGCACAGAAACACCCAGACAGGAATAGCACTATGTCCTGAGAGCACATCTCTCTCTCTCTTTCTCTACTGGATAGGTCTGATGATTCATATATACACATACAGAGGGTGATACGGGACAGAGAGGACATGTAAAATAGGCTTCGTGCGAGAGGACCCTCGGTGCTGCTCAAAAGACCCTCGTTGATGGACTCACTCCAGGAGGCGCATTGTGGGATGTGTTTACATTGCGCAGATCCTGTTTACCGGGCCGCTGATTAAAAGGCCAGGTTTGAGAGGATCTAAGCACCCTCCATGATCGATTCTTCCTCCCACTGCTGAATGCTTCACAAAAGGGGCTTTTAGGACTTATTATATGCCTGATATCTAAGAACTTTGATGCTGTTAAGTGCTTGTTCAAGACACGTTTAACCCTGAAAGAGCATAAAATAAAACATGACTAAGATGTGGTGATTTCAAAGCAATATAAATACTATAACCCGTGGTTAAAGGAGCACATGGATGATTTATTGTGCAGGTGCAGTTAATGGCTATAGGGGCGCACGGATTTTCACCTGAGACTGTGTAAACAGAAGCATATTAAAAAGATTAGCTTTAACTGCCACTTTGCACAACCTCCTCGGTGGCTTCTAATGGAAATATTGCTCCCATATATTTCCATGGTAATCCTGCTGTTCTCTATCCATATGTTTACAAGGACATGGCTCATTCCTGAGGGTTTATATGGTATTCATTAATTATGGATTTCCATCTTCAAGTTAAATCCAACTGTGAGTCACAGCACGGTGACTCAGTATTTGACAGCGTTGGATTGTTTAGGTTGATTGTCGGATTAAAATGTGCAAACGGGATCTTGTATAATCAACATGGCTGTAATTAAAACTCTCTTTTCTGCATCCATATGACAGTCAAGAAAACAGCATTGGTTTGGACACATTTTAGGAGCAACTCTGCCCTCTGCTGCATGCCTGACTGCAGACCACCTCATCACAAATTACACTCAGTTCAGGATTCAGCTAATTAGCTTTGACTTATCTTCAGCAAAACACACATTAATAAATAAAGGAAATAATAAGTAACACTTCAAAGTCAAATAAAACAGGTCTAATTCATATAATGCAATAAAATTAATGTGCAATTAGTCTCCCAACGTTCTGCAAGCCATTGTAACATTTATTTCTTAAACCTTAGTACCTATTTTATGTAAATGGTACTTACATGAATTATCAGTAAGTAATCCATTACTGAATAGAATATTTTTTTTCTCTAGTTTTACTAGTTTTGATTAGATGCAGATATACAAATGTTAAGAAACATTCCAATTTATAATTCTGCAAACATGGAAATGTTACTTTAGGATTAAGTAGCCTATCATTAGTTAGCACGTGGGCAATATGCTAATGTGTCATGTTGACATCAACACGAAACGACTCGTGTCAATGATTCAGAGTGACTCTTTCTTTTATACACGGTGCACTTTCAGATTTAAAACTTTGCAGGATGTTTGCATTTACTTAGAGCTGTGTTACATACTGCATGAAAGGTCATTTACAAAAACCCATAGTGGGGCACTTAAAGAAAACATTAAAAATGTTACTAAAATTCAGTGTTGGGCAATAACTAGTTACTAGTAACGTTTTGCAGTAACTTGTAACCTATCACTAATAAGATTTCAGTAAAAATATTACAATTCTCATCCATCATCCATAAAACAGCTTAGTTACTTTTGATGCCGCAACCCCGCCGATTTAAAATCCAACAATCAAATAATTCCTAGATTTATTTTCATAATTTCCATGACAAACACACATGCATGTGATGTCCCCAGTGCAGCAGGCAAGCTTGGAATATGAACAAGATTACATTCAGCAAATAGAAATATTGCATTATATTGATTTTGTCAGGACAAAAAGATGATCTGAACACTGTTGTGTAAGTTGTGGCTTTACTTCCCTCTGCCATTACATCCCTCTGATCAGCATGTGGTATATTACATTATTATAATTAAAAATCTTTTTAGCACTATTAACACTTCTGACTGCGATCCAATGATTTTAGTGAGGTGAGGTAGAAATATGTTGTTAGTAACATTCTAGAATAATTTTAAGGGGAAGACACACAGTTACAATGTCTGTGGGGCGTGAAGAAAACGTAATGTAACTAGTAGTGTAACTAATTAATGCTGCAAGAAAGTAATAAGTAACAATACTCTTAAAAAATAAATAGTAGACCATGACTGGTTATGTAATTACAACTGTTTATAACAGTTTATTACACACACATTTAAGTATGGTAATTAACTGAATACACACTTCTCTTTGTTGGAATGAGTACTATTTTGGTCACACTTTATTTTAAGGTCCAATTCTTGCCATTAACTATGACTTTTGCTTCAAACTGCTAAATTGCTGCTTGTCAGTAGTCAGTAAGGTAGTTGTTAGGTTTATGTATTGACTAGTATTAGGGATATAGAATATGGTCATACAGAATATGCAAGTTCTAATAAACAGCTAATATGTTAATAATAGGCATGCTAATAGGAAAATAGTTCATAGTGAGAACTGGTGACCCTGGTTTCTAATAAACAATCATTACTATATATATAAAAAAAATAGGTTGCTTATAGTAATACAGTTCTTTAGTAGGCTACTAGTTAGATGGCAGTAAATGTTAACTGACTTCCTTCCCATTTGTAAAATTGAACTTTGTGTTTCAAGGAGTCTGTGTTCATACCGGTCTCTATAGTTTTCAGTTTGTGTCAAAGGGGGCGCAACGTCAACGAATCCCTCTGTAAGCGCCGCTGAACTCTAGTCTCAGGGGATGAGCTCAGCCCTGATTGTTTGTCCCCCACAGACCAGAGCCACTAATTACCTAACCAGCAGGTCCGAGAAGAACCATCCTCTTTACTGCATGTCGGCCCATAAATTCCGTCCAGCTCTTCTTTGCTCTTGTGACTTTAGAGTACTGAAGGAAACTTCAGTCGCTGTTTTGTGCGCACCTGCTCTTCCAGAGGATCCAGGAGAGTAGTTCAAAATGAATTCAACGGTTTTTAACGTCACAGACAACGCTTTGTTTTCTAACAGAAGCAGCGAGAGCTTTCTTTCGTGCTGTAATGTGTCCTCGGTGGTGACGGACAGCGGGCTTGTGTCCGCGGCTCTGGACGAGCGCAGCGTGTTCATCATGCGCACGGTGCAGATCGCGGTGATGTGCGTGCTGGCGCTCACCGTGGTCTTCGGGATCTTCTTTTTAGGCTGTAACTTGCTCATTAAGTCCGAGGGCATGATCAACTTTCTGGTCACGGACAGAAGACCGTCAAAGGATGTCGAAGCTGTCATCGTGGGATCGTACTAGTGCGTAAAAGTTTCACGGTCAGATGGGACGCGCGCTTCGGTAATGTGTGAAACTATCCGCATTGCCCTCCAGAAACAGAGATGAAGAAGAAATTGGCACATGTATGATTCAACCTTTACCGTTTCCACTGGGGAAAAGTGCAGTTTTATGAGAAAAACGAAGGTGAAAGTGTACCTTGAGAACTGGTGACTGCCATGAATATAGAATATATAAGAGGAAACATCACGACATGGACTGTTTTGCTCACCCTGTGGAGCACGAGTGATCAATGGTTATGTGATTAATGCTTGTGGAACAAACTGCTGTTTTCAGAGTGCTGAGATTTATGTGGGTAAACACTGCGTACATTCTGAGTAATGCATATGAAGTTTAAATGATGGAGTATTTATACTGCGTGTTAACTAAAGCACTCCTTAAAGCTGGATAATAAGTCTGTTTTGTGCAATATTCAGTGTCTTCGTTGTGCAACAGTATGTTCAACTAATTTACTGTTAAATTACATTTGGAAATGTATGTGTGTTGTCCAGCAAAACTGTAGTTTGCACTTACTGTAATTTGCATGTTTAGATGTGAATTATGGCTAAATTCTGTCTCGTGGATTTATTACAGTGAGATAAATTTGAAACTGATAAATGTAATAGATTTCCCTGTATCACTGTGACCTCAAACTATAGCTTTCCTTTTCTTTCTTTTTTTAATTATATAAAAGGCAAGTACAAAATAACTGAATCATCATTATTACATTGTTCTATGGTTTTCACAGAAGTAGACTGCATGATTGAGAGTGTGTGTAAGTCATTATCAAATGGAAATATGGATTAATATAGTTATGTTTCCTAGCCTTTGGCAAATAATCATCTCAGCAAAGACTGTTTGCACAAAAGAACAAAATCAGATCAACAGCGGTTCAACACACCTGTATGGAACAATTGGGTCTAAAGGTCTGAGAGCACTACTAAAATTGCTTCAGATTTCTTTCATTCTTGTAACAATGTTTCTATAACAAATTATACTATTAGCACAATAAGATGTGTAAAAAATATTTTTAAGATTATTCTTTAAATGTTTTCTAAAAACCCCCTGGTTTCAAGGTTAAAATGTGATTTTTAACCCTGGATTTGTACTAATTCAGATATGCTTTCTGACTTTTGGTCCCTATAGATACAAACCACACCTCAGAGAACTTGCACGCTGACAGACCCCACTGTGCTTTCAAATAGTTTTTTTTTAACCTGAGAGAAAAAACACACCCAAAGAACGCAACAACATGACTAAACAATTTACTTCTCTTAAACTAAGATGACATTCAGTTTACTTACACGGCACACATCTATTAACCAGTACAGATCACCCCATTACCTTAACGTTGTATGTGCTGAGCAGTGTTTGTATACCTTAGGCATATTTTCACTCTACAACACACAACAGTGTGCCAGACAGCTGTGCAAATGATAAACACCAGAATGCAAAAAGTGTCATGAAATGGGCCAGTACTTGAGTTTAACTTTGAGGTTTTACAGAACGCACATATCACATTAACGATACTGCAATTTCCAGGGGCTCTTCAGATGACAAAACTCCTTGTGTCCTTAAGTTTCAACAGTGTCCACGTATTACACTGTTATATAATATACAAAACTGAGGGGGAAAAAAAAAAAGGTTTTATTTTTTTTTACAAAATAGCTGGTTATGTGTTTTCAACATCTACTGAATGTTAAGAATGAATGCTCAGTTATAACAATAAAAATTGACTTTTTGGAAAATAACACAACAGACAGCTTGAAATAATAATTGTAATTTGATACTATGAGTTACTATATTTAACTAAACTAACTACACAAAACATTTTTGAGTGTACTAGAAAAATTTAAGCTTTAACTCAAATAAAATCAAGATCAATAAAAATAAAAAAAAACTTAAAAAGGATGAATGATCATAACCTGAAGTACTGAAATGAACTAAAAATAACAAAATTTAATAAACTAATGAATAAAACTTACAGACATTTAAAGTAAAAACTTAAGTAAAATATTAACCTAAATTAAAATAGTTTTTAAAGTTATTAAAATACCACTGTTCAATGGAGCTCTTCATGTGGAATCAGACCAAGGCCAACATCAGATATTTTTATCTCATTCTAGCCAGTATCTAAGCAACACACATTATCTCTGTTTTCATTCAGCTTGTCCAACTCCATATCCAACACAAAGCCAAAACGAGGCAGATTCTAGGCTATTGTTGATTCAAAAAAAATGTGCTCCCTCTCTCTCGGTTTGGTTTGGTTTTGTGATGTTGCAGCTCATGACGCAAAGCAAGAGACGACTGAGACGATTGCATCAAAGAAGTCAGGTCTAATGTCATCGCCAGATCAGCGGGTAAAGAAAGACAGATGGAAAGCACTAAGCGATGGGGAAAAGGCCAAACACTGAGCTGGCTCATTAAATGCCTTGATGGATTTGCACACTAAAACTTGCAAGAGCATCTGCTGGTTTAATATCGTCCATGGATTTGTCACCTTATACAAAGTAAGCCAAATTGACAAAAATGCTTTTTCAAAGTTAATAAATGAAACTTGCTACTAAAAATGACTATTTTGGACTTTCTCAAAAATGACAAAATTGACGTGTTGCCATTTCTTTGTGATTATCTGTGACAAATTACACCAGCATTACTTCTCTGTATTTCCTCTCAGATTTTTATTTATTAACTTACGAACTTATGTTCTTTTTCTGTCATTTTTATAATGAGAAATAAAGCTACGTTTCCAAAAAAAAATAATTAAAAATCAGAACAAAATTATTGATTTTTCCTTTACACCAAAAATCATTAGGATATTAAGTAAATATAATGTTCCATGAAGATACTGTGTAAATTTTCTGCCATAAATAGACAAAAACTTAATTTTTGATTAGTAATATGCTTTGGTAAGAACTACATTTTCCACCTTTTGATTTTCTCAAAATACAGATTTTTTCACACCCTCTGATTTCAGATTTCCAAATAGTTGTATCTCAGCTAAACAACGCCCCATTCTAACAAACCATGCATCAATGGAAAGTTTATGATGTATAAATCTCAATTTCAATTTCAAAATTGACTGGTTTTCTGGTCCAGGGTCAGATATGCAAACTCAAATGTGTCAAAGACTTGTGTGCTAACATCAGAGTATTGGCCTTCATACATAACCAAATCAACAATAATCCTACCTAACGTACATGTTTTTGATGGCATGGTTGCACTTCCATTAATTCAAGCCCAGGGCTGGAACTTTATTACACCTGTGTGAATTGGAGCTCTGATATTAGTTTATATAATGTATTTGCAATTTGACTTTTTTTTTCTTTTGTCATGTATCAGACAGATTAGGAGTCAATTTTGTCCGACACACAGCGAGCCACAGAAATTATTTTTTATTCCGCAGAATGATTACATGTCTCGCTGGCCTTTCAAGAAAACTAGCCTTGGGGGTGACAAGTAAAAAGGCATCAGCAAATGCTTTCATATCGACTGCCACTCGCACTCACGTCTGCGCTGTGCATTCTGAACCGCAGCGCCCTTAGGCCTTAACCGGGATCTTTAGAGGCACTCATCCACAAACTGCAAAACAGACGTTTCTATTAGTTTTTATGTCTTTGCGAATTGCAGCACATTATGATTTTATGTGGAGGCTTACAAAAAAGGAAAAGCAAGCACACATACGTAGTGCTAGAGTGAAATATTAAAGAATGAAAAAACAACCTGATTTTTTTTTTTATTTGTATTGCAAATGTATTGCTTTTTGCATAAATACATACTTACAAAATTATTTCTGCTAGTGTTATTTGACACAACATCCCACTTCCTGGGTAAGCAATGAATATTCCAGTGTTGGTTTTTTTCATCCCTGATTACTTAAATGGCAGGAAAACAAGTAAGCCAACTACTCAACCTCCAAATCAGGTGGTTTCAGGACGGGATATTGTTTGTGACAGTTGCACTGCACGATTCAAGGCGAGAGAGACAAGGTTTACTTCAGACAGACCTTCACCTCAACAGAAACATCATTAAGAGAGACACTTTGTCACCAAGTCATGCAAGAACAGACAAAAAAAAAAAAAACACCCAAGACAGCGTACTAGTGCATGCACACTAAAATCTCACTTTTACCTTAAAATACCTGAACAATCTAAATGCAACAGGTTTTGAGGTGAATAAACTACTTCTGGAAATGGCAAAATCTCAACAAACCAGAATTAACATCCACTAAAAACAGAGAGGGAATATGTCCTGTAAAGGAAAACAAATTATAGGAGCCTGTTGCCACAGATACAAAAAAAAACACTCACTCATGAAGCGGCAGTGCATTAATACTCTATATATACACTAGACAGACCAGTGCATTAGTGCTAGCAGAAATGAGCCGCTACAGGGCCTGCTAATCTAATGAAGAAGAAAAAAGTAATCATGGCCTGGCAGAGTCTGCATCAAATAATTAAAGTCATAAATTAAATCCACACTCTCTGACCTTCTCCCAGGCTCTCAACAAAGCTTTAACACGGTCACTCTCCATCAACCCCAAAACAGCTATTGTATTAATGATTTCCCCCATTGAAACGCTCAATAGAGCAGCAACTTCCAGTTTTAATAAAGCAAGACTGCAAAGGAACTGTAGTCTTCCTAAAATGCAAATTCAATTTACTGAATAGATTTAAACAGCATCTATGTGTTGCCACACTGAGAGTGAATGACATCAAAAGGGCCAAAAGCAAATTTAATGCACTGCTATTGTAATGGTAAAAAGCTGGTTGCACAGGATTCTGTAATAAAAAGCCTTTTATAAGACAAAATAACTGAGTAACAAAGAGACCCTGACTTCACTAATGTTATTTTTTTTCCGGAAATGTAGTCCATTATGAAAAAGTCATTGTGCATTGTGTATTGAATTTGTCAAATTAACATATATGAAAATATGAGAAATCCTTTAAAAAAATAAAACATTGTACTTTATTGCTTTGCTTCTTGTTATTCAGTGTATGAATGACTAAAGGGATATATTTTTTTAACTTCTATTCCATTCTCTGTTTGCTGTTGTGCTTATTTTTAAAATGTTTTATCTGTAGTTACATTAGTAACATAATTTGACAGCTCCATCTGCCTTTAAAGCAATAGTTCACCCAAAAATGAAGGCACTTATTCACAGCAGAGGATCCATTGGTGAGCAAGTTTCTCTAAATCTGTTCCGATGAAGAACCAAACTCATTTACATATCGGATGACCTGAGGGTGAGTCAGTTTTTAGCAAATTGTCATTTTGGGGTGAACTGCTTAAACTTGGAATTGCCTCTTGGTAATTACAAGTTAAATGACAGTCGAGGTGTCCACAGATGGGTGGCCGTTGAGGCACATCAGGTGAGATACCATATAAGAGTGAGCGCAGCCACTATGCCGTTGAGTATAGCCATACTGTAGCCCATGTGGAAAGAGTGTCCGGTCATTCTTCTGCAAAACCAAAACACAAACACCCAATGCATTAGTTTACAGTGTGACTACAACAAAAATCATAACGGCTGATTATTATCCTTGATATTGTAATTGAAATACAATTAACATGATAATACGTCATATAGTAAATGGCTCACATACTACTTGTGTTTAAAGTCATTGTGAACACAACAAACTCATGTGAATGGTTACTAGGAGAAGCATTTATGAAAACAGTATAACATTGTCTCAAAATGTCAAACAAGCCTGATATCCTCCAGCTACACCTCACAATAGTTTTGTGGCAGTCTGTCAAGTGCCAAGACTCTGGAGACTGGCTTTGACATTTGGCAACTAGAGTTGACAACTCTAGTCCACAAATGAAGAAAGTTGTGTAGAGTATTCCAGCCTTTTGTTCAGGCTTACTACTTAGGTCTGGACTCAATTTTCAATACAATTTAACAAAGCAGTTTACACTATGATGATATAATTTACACTGTGTCTGTGCCTTGATGATCATAATGGGATGGTTAATGATTTGCTGAGTATCCACTATAATGCTTTTCACGATTCTAAATTAATACGTTTAAAAACATTCTTGTGCACAATTGACATCTTTAAATTGTTACAATGCTCAGCTACTGCAAAATGCACGCTGTAAATAAAAACCTTTGATGTACTGTAATCAATACATTTATAACTGTAACAGCTGTTATAATAATCTAAATTATTTATCTGATTAATTGTACAGCTACATGATGTAATGCCATTTTTTCATTTATCACTCAATCGGTCTGTTACTCTCTAGAGGTCTACTCTAATGCAGGAAGTTTAAAAGCAAACGGAACAAACTAAGCTGAGGAGCGTGTATGGAACATGGACAAGTGCATTGATCATATCAGCTGGCCATTACTCTTCTCTAGTGAGTGCAGAGGCCCATAAAAATCCCATTATGAGGCATCCAGATGTCCCATGTTATCCACTCCCATGAGTTCTCTTTAATGACTAATTTGAACATGCTTTAGAGTAGCATTTTCAGGAGCACAAATCTGCACCAATGTATCAAATTGTTCATCTTTTGTTTCATTAACCCATTTAAGAATGCACTGTAAATTCAAACAATAAATACATTGACTTTTACAGTAAGCAAGTAGAATATACATCTTCTAAAATGAGCATGTTTTTCAATTTCAAACTGAAGCTTTTTTGTGCATGTGGAGGGTTGCACCATGTGACATTTGAGAAATTGGCACATTTATTTGAAAGGAAATTTTGTCATTACGCAAACAGCACTCTCATATTTTCTATAGTAAAAAAAACAAAAAACAAACAAACATGCATCATTAAGGTTATCATTGGTTATCCACTTGCTAAGTCGTAACATATTGAATACTGTTTCTAGCTCAATGCTTCCACTTTGTTCCAATTGAGAATATTACCATAACAGTCATTTATAAGCAATACATATTTATGGCCACAATTAAGCTAAGGACAAATGCTCACTAGTCTCCAGGCTCACGGTGTCCTGGCCACCAATATTTTAACAATTCATAAAAAATGAATCACTGTCTGGCCAACTAACATTGCATTATGGAGATAAGGGATGGGATCATTATTTTTTGTTACTGTTACACACTGTGAGTGTGTATTAACACATTTTGTTTGCTTTTATGATCTGCTATAGCGTTTGGAATCGGAAACTGTGGCACACACTGCACTGCGTCAAAATAAACAAGCAGATTTCTGAATTGCATCGGCTAGACTTGACCGTGAAATATTAAAGCTAATTTTTAATGATAAGTCTCAACCAGACATATCACTTGCTTAGATACGGCTCTATCAGCTTGTGTCTGTTAAAGCCAGGAAAGGTTCATCCATCCCATAGACACAACAGACTTAATGACACAATTGAGACAGACAGCAGCCTTGACATGGAACATTAGGGAGCCAAGCACTTCCTAACAAATCAATGAGGAAAAACAGTTTGGGAGCTGATTATAATTAAGGCCATCCATTCAGATAATTCACAGATGCGAGATCTAATCAGGGAACGGCACGACTAAAAAACCCAAAGCTCCAAAAGAGACTAAACTAATTTTTATTAGCCAGTTAATTCAGCAAATCAATTGTTGTGGCATAAACCTACAACATGATCCTCACCTACAACGGAGGCAGATAATGTACAGCTTATCTGCTTGAGACAGAACCACAAACAACTGACTGTGACCACCATATGCACCCAAAGATTGAAAGGTTGGGTTTCTATGGAAACAAAGTGATGGGTGCATTATACTAATACGTGTGTGCGTATCTGCAAACAAAAGAGGAAAGCTTCTATTAGCATCCGAGTCATCTGAGGATAAAGCAAGAGGCTAATTGGTAGAGCGCCACTGCGACATACAGTGAAAACTGACATGGAGAATGCCAATAGGACAGAGTGTGTGTCGACCACCGCCGTTTTGTGCTGGTGAACCGGAGCTATGCAAGCGTGAAGGAACAAGCAGACCCAGTCACAGTTCCGTGGGGGTCAGTCAATACCACCCCATCCGGCTGCTAGCTGGTCGATAGCCTGTTTGTGTTCTGAGCCAGCTGTGTAAGTTGGGTTTAGTACAGACATCGTCAAAGCATCGCTGTGTGATTAGATAACCAACTCACTTTGTGATGGAGTGACCCTGGGTTTTATCACCAAGCCTCCAGACACAATCAATAATGTTCCCCTCAAACAGCCAATCAGAAGCCGGCTTACAGATTCATAAATTGGAGCAAAGCCTTAAACTCATATGCAAACTTAAAGTTAGCAGAGAAGACACGTTTCAGCTAGCTTCAAATAGGGCTCCCTGTTTTCTTACCATCTCATATGAATGAGAAGTTCAAGGGGTGCCATCCAGAATGAATTAATTGGAATTGAAAAACAACTTTAAAGAGCTCCGCAACAAACTTTGTTCCAATATATGTTAGGCTGCATGACTTTTAGTTCAGTTTTAGGTCACCGTTCAATATTCATTAGAGGAGGTTATCATTTGACTGTTCTCTGAAGTTTTCCAAAGCTTAGTTCTCTTCATGCCTGGATCATTAAATCTAAATTGAGGTAATTTCAAAGTATTTTAAATCTGCGAATGGCAACAGCTTGTCACGGCATCCCTCGCTGTACACGTGCCTCCTACCTAGTGTACACAAAGCTCCAGGTAATAAATGTTAGAAGCACTAAGGTCACTGGAAATATAACAGAATTCACAGTCTGATGGGCTAACAGCAATTCATCACACCTTTCAAACACTTCCTCATTTATGCAGTAGGTAAACCACTGAGGGAGTGTGACTAATGCTCTATATCTGCTCCTACATTCATTATTTTTCCTCTGTGTCAGTTAGTTTACTTACTTACCATGGAGACGAAACAGTTTCTAGGGTTTCACCATCTCCACTGTACACATTACTGAGTTGGCTGTGGCATTCTTTCGGTGGTTAACGCTTCCTGTTAACAGCTCTTACATATGTAGCAAAAGGGGACACAGTCACGAAGGTTTGCTATTACCATTAATAGAAATCTGAATTATTGTACAAATGGAAAGTCCCTCGATTAAGAGTCCATGTTATCAAAACTTTGATGCTTCAGTTTGTAAAAGAAATCCATGTAAATCGGCGTATGAAGAGGTACTTTGGAATCTAAACAGCACTTGTATAACGTGCAAGAAGAAACCTCACTGGTTCTTCTGGAGGTTCAAACATGCTTGCGTGACACGCGACAACAAACCTCATTGGTTCTTGTGTGTCAGACAAGCATATCTGAGCTTCTTGTTTACCATTTTTGTTGTGTTCTATGTATTGGTCAATGATTACACATGAATAAACGCCTTAATTAAATCTCATCATCATATAAAGTGATCATGGCTTCAAAAGATTTCAATTAAATCACTCGATTCATATGAATTACTTTTACCATCTCTTTACAAACTTTTTGAAGTATCAAAGTTTTGATTGTGACTTTCAATTGAGAGCCCTAAACTTCTCAGGTTTCTTATTGATTTAGAATGCCACGTGGGTCAGTAAATGACAGAATTTTAATAGTGTGTGAACTAATCCCGATCCCTCCCAAAAAAAAAGGACAGCTAAATGAAAATCAGTTAGTTTGGAAAAAGCAATACTAAAAAGTTTAGCCAAATTCCCGTCGCCGTTCACTCCAAGAGCATTTAGCAGTTGGGGTAAAGGACATTTAGGCATATTTGATAGGGCTTAGAGCCACACAAAATCCCTGAGGACCAATTCTGGGACAGTTTTTGAATGTTCCGCTTGGTGCAAGTATTCAGGTCTGAAGATGAAAAGCAATTACAGGAAAATTGCTTTTCTGTTCTCCTTGGAGCCTGTGCTCTCGCCCGGGCGAGTCGAACCAGCACAAAGAGATAGGAACAATTTTCTATTTTACCAGCTGACAAGCTTCAAAGGCACTGACAGCTAAAAACAAAATAGGAAAAATGGGTGAATAACCTCCAGACCAGAGGAACAGCCTTGATAACATGTTCCTATAACTCTCGTGCTCTCTCAGGCTATTACGCTACTGAGCAGAACTGGCCATGGAAAAAAAAAACCAGCTACTTTTAGAGACAATCAAACATCAAGAACTGAAATAAATGAATAGCGCTCACAGGATAAGTGAGATGATTGTTGCAGGTGGCGCAGCAGTAAATTAACTCACTAGCATGATAATGGGTGAGTCTGGAGTGAAGTGATTAGATGATCACTTCTACTTGGAAATTGAGTTTTTCTGCCTACTGTAGATGAAGGCGAACTTTTATGTCATTTCTAAGTTGTTGCTTCTTTTTTTTAGGGTGGACATTTTTTTGCCTTTTAATTTTTTAGTTGCTTTTGAGCAGTAACAAATATGGAGCTTTTACAAAAGATCAGTGATCAGCTTGAAATACTTGGAAAATTAAAATGATGCGTTTCTTAAAACTTAAGGTAGTTTGCCACCCAGACTAAACACACATTGTTTTTGTATAAAGGTCACTCTTACGGGTTTAAGACCGGTTTCCAAAACACCATAAGGTCAGTTCTAATGATCTAGAACAAATTCAGGTGAGCTTTCTAGATACCCAAGCAAATATTTAATGACTTCTCCTGCTCCGTAATATGCAATCTATGGAATACATCTATGGTGCCATGGGAAACTGACCACATGAAGGTGTCTTAGTAGACAGGAAATAACTAAAATATCAGAGTCAGATGTGCCTTCCTCCCTCTAGATACTCCCTAAGTTGGTAGTAAATTTTCAGGTTTCAGACAGCCTTTTTTCTTTTTTTTAAACAAACTTTTCAATACAATGGTGCTTACTATCAAAGCAAGATTATGAAATGGCTTTAACAAACTTATCTAATTGTAATTGTACCAACACCTAATATTAATAGAGAATAACTGGCTTTAAAAATAAAGAAAAAGGCAATGGTGAAAACTAATACCACCCACAAAGCACCATTATAGTCTTAAAATAATATAAATACATATAATTATTAAAAATAAATAATCATATAATTTTATCTTGACCTTTGGAAAAAACTTTCATGTACATGGTATTGATGTGTATCTGTACAGTTCTGCTCATAAGTTCACATACATTGCATGTTACTTATTATTTAGACCTGAGTAAGTGGTTTCACATAACTGATGTTTACATAGTTCACAAGACAAAATAATAACCGAATTTACAAAAATAAATTTTGTGTTGTTACCTGGGTGATCAAAAACTGTTTTTATGTTTTGTGACAGATGTTCATTGTCCTTGTATATCTTAAGCAGTTAAACTGTCCACCGCTTTTTAGAAAAGTCCTCAAGGTCTTACCAACAGTGGGATTATCTTTTCACACTAAGGACCAATGAGAGATTGATAAAAAACTATTACAAAAGGTGAAAATATTTAATGATTCTAAAAAATAAAGGGCTGTGTGATTTAAACTTTAATAAACAATGGTTTGTACATTCACATTTTTCATGAGTAACTTCAGAAGCTATATGATATTTTTCCAAAAGTTTATGCCACACAGATCATAATGCATTATGTTGCCATCTTGAACATAACTGAATGTTACATAACCT
The DNA here is from genome assembly GCA_032359235.1 of Enteromius mattozi. NCBI lineage: Eukaryota > Metazoa > Chordata > Actinopteri > Cypriniformes > Cyprinidae > Enteromius > Enteromius mattozi. The sequence goes on from JAUMHE010000051.1 coordinate 5,368,032, forward strand.
TGAATCTTGGTCTTTTTAACAGCTTATTTGGGTCATTACTACAGAAATTTTTTTTTATTCCCGCTTATTTAGCTAAAATTATTGTATATTCTGCAAGCGGTATGCAAAATTCTAAGCAGAACTCTATATTGGGAACAAAAATTGACAGTGTGCCGCATGGTTGTGCTTTAGAAAATAAGGTTCGATGATTTAACTTTGCAGAGTCAAAAAACATGCTCACTTGAATTTGGCTGAAGAAAGAGGAGTTGGGGGGAACATTCCTGGCTCAAATGAGTCAAAATATGTGAGGGTCCAGGAGAAGCTGCAACAAAGAACTCCGGCCACAGAAGACAGGACCAAAATACTCCAAAAACCTGCAAGAAAAAAAAGTCCTGTTTTACAACATGCTTCCACAGTGTTACAACACGCACCTCTAATTTGGACCTACCCAGAAGTCTCACTTCTGATCCATCTTCAGTGGTTATTCTCTCTGCTCTTAGATCTATTGATTGATACAAGAATCATAATATGCTTCAACTTCAGAAGGGTTCCGAGAAATAGATGTTAATTTGTTTTAAGTTACCTTTTAATACGATGTACAAGAATGAAATTAGCACAGCGAAAAATGAGACGACGACTACGCTGCATAGCACAGAGACTATTCGAGCGGACCACAGGTGGGTGTCTTTCCAGTACCGCTGGCGTAAGGGTAGCCGCCCAGGCGTTGTGCTGCGGATCTCGCTGCTTTCACGTGAAGCTGCATTTATTTCCTCCGACATGTTTCTTCTTCCTGCTAACGCAGCATTATCTTCATCATCGGAATAAACTTCTAAAGACTGTCCGTCGTTATCTCTGGCAGACCGCAGCATGGTCGCCAAGATAAGTTTCTAAAGTTGAAATTGTTGGCAAGTGAGTCACATCCTGCGTTTTTAGTTTGCGCGTTTCCGTTTCCCAGACAACTGGCTAGTTAGTTAGCGCGCTAGTTAATCTCACTTTTCAAATGATTGATTACACTTGACTTGTACAATGCATGTTAAATACGTTTTATACAGTCAAGTAATACAACTGATTTAAAGCAGATTTAGCTGAACACAGTGTGTAACAATTTGAAAGTTGTCAAACTTTAAACTGTTTCAAAACATCGCGGTTTGTGCTTCCGTATTTGTGAAGCACCGCCTACATTTTCATGTTCTCCTATAGTTATCGACGACCCGTGCAATACGACCATGCGATTGGATGTGATAGCTGTCAATAAACAAAAGTACTTGTTACACAATTGTAAATATTTAGCACAAAAAACTTTTTTTATTCAGAGTGGTAGGTGTTATTAATGATACACCAGCTTAAATATTATAATTAATGTACCAAACGTCTTTCCATATTGCATTTGGGCTTCAGTGTCATTATACACACAGTGGGTATGGAAAGTATTTTGACTCCCTTAAATTTTTCACTCTTTGTTATATTGTAGCCATTTGCTAAAATCATTTAAGTTCATTTTTTTCCTCATTAATGTACACACAGCACCCCATTTTGACAGAAAAACACAGAATTGTTGACATTTTTGCAGATTT
>JAUMHE010000051.1:5372988-5403771 GCA_032359235.1 Enteromius mattozi
GATATTTCAGTTTTTCTTTTTTAATAAATCTGCAAAAATGTCAACAATTCTGTGTTTTTCTGTCAATATGGGGTGCTATGTGTACATTAATGAGGAAAAAAACTTAAGTTATTTAAGCAAATGGCTGCAATATAACAAATAGTGAAAAATTTAAGGGGGTCTGAATACTTTCCGTACCCACAGTATATAGGTTTTGCTTTTCTTTTTTCTTACAGAAGTTCATGATATTGTGTGAAACTATTAATATTTCAAGCTAAATGTCATCTTGACATTTTTCAGCATCATGTATTAATCAGTATAGTATGTTCATTTTGGTTAAATGCATCTGCTAATTGACTAATTACCTGAATAAATTATTAAATCTTTTAAGGAATTTTTCACTGTCTTTAAGCACTTATCTACTGTATCATTTCATTTCTGTTTTTCACAGTTTTTTCATGGAACACTTCTTCAGCACTCTTAAAGTTTCTGACAGTGGCAGTTGGGAGGTCTGCTCATGTTCTCCAAGCGTGAGGAGTTGTCAGCTTTTATCTTGCTCCTCTTTAGTTCTGCATCGTGAACTGGTCCCCAACCTTGTGTGATGTCCATTAGCCAGCAGACAGGATATAGGTATCCCACTGTGACCTGGTGAAACTGTTGAACTGAAGTGGCTGAAAATTAGATGATTCACCTATTGCATTATTTAATGCTCTTTATGTACATTAATTATTAAATACGCAAAGGAAAGCATTGTTCATATTCGAAAAATGAGGGCCCAAGTTTCACCGTTTAAGCATTTTGAAGCTTTTTATCAGATAATTTATGCTGAACGTATTACTCTTAATTTACAACATATAGCAAAATATTACTGGCATTTTGTGTATTATCTCCATTTCATTTTTAGTATTGCAGATCACAGAAATAGGCACAAATAGTGTAATTAAATTGTTCTAATAAAAGAATAGAGTTTAAATTAATTAATAACTGTAATCTGACCATTTTTATTAGAATAAATGCCTGTTCCATGGAGCTTGGGCCCTAAAAGAGATGGCCAAAATCCTTAAACACAAGGGGTTGCTACCACCTTGTGGCAGCGTTAGGTGCCCACACCACTATTATTTTCAAATAGCTCCAACATCACATTTACAATTGAATGTCCTCACTTATCAATCCAGATTTTAAGTAGAATAAAAATGAATTCTTGCATCAACCACACAAAAGAAAGAATTATTTTTTTAATGGTGCTGGTGTCATTGCTTTATTTGCACACAACCACTGATTCCAGTTAAAGAGATCAAAGTAGAAAAAAAGTTATATGTGCCACTAGTGTCTGTTCAAGCTTCCAAGTGTTACGTGCAACCACAGACATTTACCATATGCAACAATAGTGATGAGAGCGCAATTTAGGTCACAGAGTAAGTTGATTCTTCACCATCAGATTAAATAATACTGTCATACTAAACAACATAAAAGTTAATAACATTCCAGTGATATTGCAGGACAAGTTGGTTTGTTTCAACAATATGTACAGCACCACAATGGATGAACAATGTAAAAAATAAGAGGCTCAATTTTGTAGCAAAATATCTGTACATTTAAAAAAAAGACTTTTTTTTTTGTCCAATGAAATGTCTTCGTTTTTAAAAAAACAGCAAACTCTTTTCCACAGCTCACAAATGTCACATGAGATAAAACCAGTAGGAGAGCAAATCTGTGATAAAAATGAGATGTATTGTACATACAATGTCACACTGGTTGTGAATGCCTGGTAGTAAACATTTTCTCAACATTTCATGTTATTTTTTCAGTCCGCAATGAGTAATCCTCAAGATCCTTAAGATTGAATCTCCCTCTCACACTCCATCCATGTTTTTTTAATTGAAGGTTCAGTTTTAAGATGATCAAAGATAAAAAGAAAAAAAAATTAAAAGTGCATCTTGTAAATCTTCCCCTCAGAAAAAGCGGCTCAGATTGGAGTTTTAGAACCAGAGGTTAAATGATAATGAAAATGAATTGTGGGCCAATGCAAGGACTTCCTTTGGCATTCCGGCTCTGTCTTGTACTTAATACACAATGTCACAAAACTGAACAGAATTAAACATAAAAACCATGATCTTTCTTCCTAATGTCTATTTGTAGAATCCACATTTGACTGTAGGTCAACATATTGCATCCAACACTCTACACTTCATGTTTTCTTCATCTTGCTTTCTTTAAAACAGTTCACTAAATCGAGATGCCAGATCCCAAGTGTTCAATGTCACATTTATCTATACTTCCATTGTTCTAAGTGTGCTATTTTTTGTTCCTTTTTTTCAGTAGTGTTACTGGCCCACCTTCTGTCCTTAAAAGCTGATCAAGCGTGACTAGCAGGTGGTGATCTCCAGGTTGCGTAGCTGAAGGTGCTGTACCTCCAAGTTCCTTCTCCCACTCCTCCTCAGGGCATCGGCCCGGCGGAAGGGTTGACTGCGCAGGTCTGAAGACAAACAAGTGAACAGTTACAAAGTGAACACAACTACAGCCTGGGCCTGTGGATATGGATGAGACAGGGCCAAAGATGGGTACAAAACAGGTACAGTGGGGCAAAAAAGTATTTAGTCAGCCACCAATTGTGCAAGTTCTCCCACTTAAAAAGATGAGAGAGGCCTGTAATTTTCATCATAGGTATATCTCAACTATGAGAGACAAAATAAGAAACCCCCCCCCAGAAAATCACATTGAAGGATTTTTAATGAATTAATTGGCAGACTGAATCTGTAATAGGTAAGCAGCTTGGCGTGAAGAAATCAACTGTGGGAGCAATTATTAGACCACTGATAATCTCCCTCGATCTGGTTTAAGTGAGAGAACTTGCACAATTGGTGGCTGACTAAATACTTTTTTGCCCCACTGTAGGTGTGTGGATGTTTGGTTAGTTTTAGATCAATTTAGTAGGGATGCACAATATTCTGGTACCATATCAATTATTGGATGTTATTTGTAGCTGTCATTGGACGTTTCAGAAACCAATTGGCAAAATGGAACAGAATAGTTTAATATTCTATACCATCTGACAATACCATTTATTGGTATAGGTTTGATATAACAGTTGATACTGAACAGATAACTGGATATACTCATTTTCCTTATTTTTACATTATGGCTATGGAAAAGTTCATTTTGCAATTTAATCTTTTGAAAAAACTGAATATTATTATAATATTGAACATTTATCTGTGTCTTACATTCAATGGCATAAGTTGATACTGGATATAATGATTGATATTGTATAGTTATTTTCTATTTTAACTCTGACGTGAAGTAAGCATCAAATGATAGTTTATTTGCAATTTTTAATTAATTTTCAATTAATGATTCAATAACATTTAGATGTATTCTTCATTCTTAATATTGTACACATAATGTGATACTACTTATTGATATCAGTTGATATTGGATATAACGGTTAACAGTATTAATTTAAAAGCAACGTTCAGTATTTATATATATATTTGATATGGAAAAAATATTTTATGCCTTTTCCATTTGGTGTTGGTTGATATTGAATATCATCCTTTGCATATGTATTTTCAATCTCTCCAAAACATATTTTAATAACACAGTAAGATTTAATCTCTAGCTATGAAAAAGGCAATATTCATTCTTCATATATTGCTGTGATGGCTAAATTTATTTCGAGCATTTACACCTTTTATGTTTTAAGTTATTCAGATAAAATAGAATAGTTTATTTATCTGTTTTCAACAACAATAAAATATAGTCCAAGGGCTGAACACGTGTTGGTGTTTTTAGAATGTAGCCCTGTCTTAATAAAGATTTTTGTATTTTGCTTTCTATGTGAGTGCCTGGATGTGGATTTTTTGGTTTTGCAATATAGTCCACTTTTTGTTATTTTTTGACATTTTTGTTTCCTTATCATATCAGACAGAATTATAATATCAGTGCATCCCTACAATTCAGATCCTTCTGATAAGTCATGATATGTTGGAAGGTGGTTACCAAGAGAAATTTTACTCTATGGGAGGAAAAACGTCACCAGATTTGGAAATCTGACGAGATTTGAGTAGTGCAGGAAACAAAATTCAAAACAGAGAAAATATTGAAGGCAGGCATGCAGTTTTTAAGCAGAGAATTCACGTTTCCATCCTGTATTTACTGCCCTTACCCAGGTGAATGGTAAACAAATCAAGAAACATACAGAGAGAAGGATGAAGGAAATGAATGGCTGGGAGATGAGTGAAGAAGAGAGGGACTTAAAGGCACCTTTCTGAGGGGACAGAATTTAGTTTAGTAATGGAAGTCCTCGGAGAGGGCGGGGTCACAGAAGAACCGCGAGCCACGTTTGGCTGATCGTGCGGTAAAGGGGACGGTCTTCAGCACTGCAGCAAAATAATAGCCAGTCACAACACAAGAAACACCAAAAGCTAGAAGCTCTAGAAAAAGCACAGAATCAGACAGAAACTTCAAGCCTCTAAACTCTAATAAGGCTAAACAGCATGGCGTCTACTGCTACTGTACATCTAATATTACTATCAGAAGAACAAGACCAATACACACTTAGGAAAACAGATTCATCTGATGTTCGTACAGTCAAATGAATCTGTTGGGGCTTGCATTCAGCAGCATTCTTACCCGTAATGATGTCCTCAATTGCTCCATCTTTGCCTTCGTAGACATGCCGGCTATCTTTGCCTTGTCTCTTTCTTAACTCCGTAATCAGCTCCTGCTGCTGCCGCTTGCCCTTGTGAGATGGTGACTGGAGTTTGTGCAAATTCATAAATGATAGAACATACAGTTAGTGCACACAGTTTTGCTGTCATTTTTAACAATTAATATTCTTTTATGTAGTACACTGTACAGCTGAGTATTGACACAAATTGCATGATTTGATATGATTTCAATTTACAAACTTGCGATGTGATTTTATAATAAAGCTGAACATTTGAAATGTGACACTGTCAATCAATAGTTTGTTGGATGGAAGGCATACTGTAAAATGATTCATGGTAAAGTCTTGTTTACACACCAACTGCAAACTGCATAGAGTAAAAGATAAATTTTGGGGATTTAAGAATCATTATACTCTCATCTCATCATACCTGTTGATTCTCGTGCTCCTCCATCATGGCCTCCTGTTCTAAAAGTTTCTCCATCATCAGCTGCTCCTGCCTCTTCTTCTGCTCGTTTTCTTCATCCGCATGCTGAAAACAATGACAAATTAGATCTGGGCCTTGTGTGAACAAGGAGCAAGTTGATGCACTGACAGAATACATACTCACCCTATAGGACTTGATGAAGCGAACAAACACAGGGAAGAACACAGAGGGTGGCATGGTCTTGGGGCTCTCTCCGAAGAATTTGACAACATCGTCAAAGGCATCCTGTAATTACATGTAAGCCACATGATCATGGATTATCCCTGGTGAGATTCAAACCTATAGCCTTATCACTACCAGCTCAGATTTTTAACCACAATACCCTATATCCTTCTTTTTTCTACCTGTGCAATCCTAGCATCATCCAGGAGCTTCTTCAGTCTGGCCTCGTTGTGATGGATGAAGTCTTTGAGCAGAGAATTGTGGCCGTGCATGCTGTACTCTCTTCTGGTCAGATCCATACCTCTCTGTAGCTCCTTCACATCCAGGAGAACATTCTCCAGTGAGACTGCAAAATGGGAATAGTGAGATCCCCCGTCAAAAATAAACTTTCCTCTTTCGGGCTTGAACTGATGGTAAAACTACTAATGACATTATTAACTGTCTTTACATTTATTTTGAAAGCTGAACTCGCAATTATGGTAAGGAGTGTTACATTTCTGACACATGCTTGTGGGGTTCATCCAGTCACAATGCACTGTGTCAACTGGCCAATCAGAGCAGACTGTGTTTGTCGGAAGGAGGGTCTTTAGAAAACACCGCGTTTGAGAGAGGCGGGGCATAGTGGAGCTACAATAATGTGCAGTACTTGAAAAATAATGTGTTTTTTGAACATGAAAGCATGTCAACATATTCTGTTACACCAAATAATGATTCTTAAAATAGCATTATATGACCTCCTTAAAATGTATTTAGAAAGTAATATTTTAGTATTATTTATGTACTATTATAGGCTGTATTAACTTTATTAACAAAGCAGCATTTCCAATTTTCTAAGTTTTGTTTAATCTTATATTTATATTTCAGCTTCAACTAAAAAAAACGTTAGGCACTAATTTAAAAATAAAATATAATTACCATTTCTAATTAGTATATTTTAAATATATTTTCAGGGCTGATAGAGACTTACCTGCAGCAGCTTTCTCAATGTAGTGTAGCTCATTGTAAAAAACGCATACAATAGGATATTTCTCCTTCACCACATTGGCTATGTAGTGCAAAAGTGTCTGCTTCCTGTCTGTGGACTTAGTCTCCAGCAGCTGAAGGCAGGAAATATTACAGTATTATTATAATAAAACTTAATGTTCATAATGGCAGAATAAATTAAAAAATTCCCAAAAAAATGCGCATGGTTGCAAAAGGTTATGAAATGTAGTTACCAAATCCAAGCTCTGAAGTTTGAAGCCATAAACTGCTCCTCTCTTACTACTGTTCATGTAGTTCCCAAGGGCCAAAATTATCTAAAAGGAGAGATATCATGTAATTAATTACAAGATAAGCTCTAAAACAACAACAAACTGTGTGCTAATAAGTTATATTAGCTTACCTCAAGGATTTTCTTTAATTTCTGCGATGATTTTATGGATACAGATGCTGCTATGATAGCATGCAGTTGCTGAGAGGAAAAACAGCAGACAAATGTATAAATGCATTTCAGATTGATCTTTGTTAATATTAATGTTAATATTAATAACGTTGGTATAATTCCTCTTTTTCTCTTTCCACCTTACCGGTGTGAGCATCTGCAGGCTATCGCTAAAGTTGCCCATAAAGGCCATGATGGTCATCCGCTGTGGCAGCCTTTCAATCTTACTGAAGAGCATCATGAAACGGTCCTCATCAGTGAGCCCGTCCACTGGCCGTCGCTCCCGCTCATACTGACGGAGCGTCTTCACCTCACTTTCAGTGGGCATGAACCGCATTAAACACTCCGCGAAATCCACAGGCACTGTACGTAGGTCAAACCTGAGGGAGGCGAGAGAAACTGATCAGAGCGCTATTTAAAAAAAACAAACCTCAAAAAACAACATTAGCAAAAATCAAGCAAACAAAACAAAACGGCAGGGAAAGAAGATACAGGAAGGAGTATCTGTGGAAGGAGCAGAACAAGAATGACTGATATTATAACAAGCAGACTAACAAGAGCAATCCCACAGTTTTGTAAACATCATCTCATCGAGAATATGGTTCATCCTTATCTTGATATTAAAGGGGAACTTACGTCTGGATTGCTTTGCAGATCTCTTCTGGGCTCTTCCCTGCCTTGCGGAGTGTGATAGCAAGGTTTTTGGCCCTGTTGGCCTCCAGTAATGATACTTTATTGGGGCCCTTCTGAGGAGCCTTCTGCTTTTGCAATGTCATGTCGACGGCAGGGCCCTGGGCTTTGGTCTTGAACATTTCTTCAAACTCATCCACATTTAAATCCTGCAAACAAAAGGATTATATTAAAGCTGTAATACACTGCACTCCTGGAACTTGGTGTTCAAAAACATTAACAGTCTCAAATGAAAACCTTGTAGAAGTGGAGTACAGACAGCACTAATGGCACCAATGATTCATGCACAGAAGGATTTCCTGGTCATTGGTTATTTCAAATACATTTTCTTTAAATTGTTTTATCAAAATGTTCTTGCTCTGGCTCCCAAATGAATTTCCTTAAAGGAATAGTTGACCCAAAAATGCAAATTCTGTCATCATTTACTCACCCTCAAGTAGTTCCAAACCTGTATGAATTTCTTTGTTCTTCTGCTTTGTTCTGTAACCAGGCTGGTTTGGGTCACCACTGACTTCCATAGTATTTTTCATCCTACTATGGAAATCAATAGTGACCAAAACAGTCTGTTTACAAACTTTTTAAATAAAATCTTCTTTTGAGTTCGGCAGAACAAAGAAATTCATACAGGTTTGGACTACTTGAGGGTGAGTAAATGATGACAGAATTTTCATTTTTGGATCAACTATTCCTTTAACCCCTTCCCATCCAAAAACATGGCCCGTTCTGGTATTCAGCCAACATTCTTGCGATTTTAGTAGCAGCAATTACAAAATGTGCTTCAAAAAATGAGCTGAAACTAAACTGAGCAATAAACACCATCTGGCACCTTCATAATATATAGCAGTAACTCAAAACGGGAACATGATAATCAAGTAGACCAGCTTGGCGGTGTAATACATGCAGAGTTGATAGAGATCACACATTTCACACCATGTGAAGTGCTGGAGACAAATACCTCTAGGATCCTCTCGTCATCGATTTCATTGAAGACAGTGCCGTTGATCTGATTTGGTTTCAGAGCCACCCAATTGAACACTGGCATGCGGAACTTGGTTTTGATTGGCTTTTTGATTTTCACGGCTGCCAAGAAAGAAAAGATTCCTGTGACTACCAAAAACCCTACTCAATGAGATTTTAAAAAATGCGATCACAAGAATACACGATAATGTGTTAAGCGAAGACACACAACACATAATATGACTAGATCATGAGATTTAAATGGTGGCCATGACAAATATCAGGAAACCTACAGAAGAGCTTGATTGGTCCATCTTGGAAAGCAGAAAAAAAGAGAGTAGATAAAAACCAATTTTAGAGAGTTATAAAGCACACATATCTAGAAAGAGAAAGCAGAAAATGTTTCTAAATGCCGAACAAAAATCGACAAGAGCTTGGAAAATTATTTCAAGGAAAAATTATATGATTTAAAACAGACAATTAAAAAAAATCACAGTGAAATAATCGCATACATACCTGTCAAGCCAGAGTTGAATATGACAGTTGGTGTGCCGCTTCCTGGGAGAGGAGGAGCACAAGGAGGAGGAGGTGGAGGTAAAGGAGCAGAGATCTCAATAGAGTGCCCAGGAGGTGGAGGTGGGGGAGGAGGTGGTGGAGGAGGTGGAGGAGGCGGTGGTGGTGGAGGAGCGAGAGCTTCCGATGGCCCGTTGGGTACTACAAGAGAAAAGAGAGAATATGTGAGTTCAAACAATTAATTAATTCATTGAAGACAGCAAGCTTGAGTACATCTGTATCTACTTAACAGAATTACAACATGTAACTAAGAATAACTAATTAGAAGAGAAAGACTGATCATTTGTTTGTATGTTTACATTATTCTACTTCAATTCAGTTCAGGTTAATGTACGGTACTGTGCAAAAGTCTTAGGCCACTAGTATGTTCACCAACAAAAAATGGTTTAAAGTCGGTTATTTTTATCTTTTGCGGTAGCGTGTCAGTTGGAAATGGCAGTTTACATTTCCAAACATTATTTTTGTCATTAATTGTAATAATGCAGTGAGGTTATTGTCTGCACAAGTCTGACAACAGCCAGTCCTCCACACAGAGATCTGATCTGATCATCATCCAGTCTGTCTGGAATGACATGAAGTAACAGAACAAACTGAGACAGACTAAATCCTCTCACTGTGGCAACGTCTCCAAGATGCTTCAAACAACCTACCATTTTTTGTTGGTGAAAATACTAGTGGCCTAAGACTTTTGCACAGTACTGTATATGGTGGCTCTTTAAATAATTGTACCCGCAAACTCCCTTACAGTAAAGAATTGGTAAAATAGTGGTTTGTTAGGTATTTAGTTATGTCACAGAATCTAGGTTCAGAAAAAAAATATCAATAGTTCTGATTTATTTATTTCTGAAGTATCATGTAACACTAAAAACTGAAGTAATGGCAGCTGAAAATTTAGGTTTGCCATCACAGCAATACATTCATTATATATGCAATATAAACATTTCTTTATTTGAAATGCAAAATACTACATTTAATTAACAACAATTACAGACTTGAACATAAGGGACATATTTCACAAACCTTTTAAAAATTCTTGACCTCAAAATTATTCACATTAGTGTTATTCACATATATTTATAACTAGTAATATAATCATAATGTATATTATGTATTTATCCAACCATCATTTTGCACACAATGCAGAAACAATCGTCCTGGAGAAACCTGAAGTTAAATGGATGATCATCACAGTTCACGGATTAACCATTGTAGGGTTTGCAACAGAAGCATTTTAGGGGAATGTTGTTTCAGGTCTTGAGACAAAGTGAACCAATTAGATCCTGTGTGGTACAGACTTTTAATTGGGGCTGTGGGAGGGGGGCCCATCTATAAGCATTTAGTTCTCAAGCAAGTAGTGGCACAGTTTGAACTCAAGACCATGAGGCTACACCACCCTAATTAAATACAATTATGGCAGTCACACTGGTAAAAACCCATAACATTAATCATCTCTAGATGTATAAAGTAATCATTTCATTATACCCTCATTAAATGTGTGCTGAACCATCAGATTTGTTAAAACCATTACTCACCAGAGGAACTTGCCATTGGAGGTGGTGGAGGGGGAGGAGGAGGTGGTGTGACCATTGCTCGAAGAGTGCCAGTCTGGGACGTGCTGCCAGAGCTATACGCGGCGCCAGCACAGGCTCCGGCCAGAACCATGGCATCAGGGCAGGGGGAAAGAGCCATGGGCTGAGGAGGCGACGGCAGTGGAGACACGTCTCCTTCTCCATCTCCCTCACCCCTCACCTGGATCTGGAGACTGCCTCGACGCTCAAGCTCATGGAATTTCTTCTCCAGAGTGGACTGCCTCTGAATGGTCTCATCCTTCTCACGAACTATCCGGCGAAGTGTGTGAACTTGTGAGCTGGCATCTCGGTACACAGCCTGGGTAATTTCAGGTTTAACAAGAAATGCCTTCAATTACATATTAATGTTATCATGGCTACATTATTGCTAGTTCATTAAAAAAATGAATTTAAATTTGGGTTATGCACAACATACTTCCATATTCTGTAAAAAACTGCATTGCAACTGCATAATACAGATTAAAATTTAACCCGATAATCATAATGTCCATTACATATACAGATTAATATCTAAAAGTTATTTATTATTTTTCTTTCTTTCACTAACATTTGCATATTAAAATTTAATAACTGTCAATAAAAACAACTAGTATCCCAACTAGTATAACATTTTCATAATATTCAAATCTGTAAAAGTAAAATGCAGTGTTATAGTATGTTGAGAGGTTGGTGTAAAGCACTAAGATCCAAACTATAGATCTGGTTTGTAGGTCAGGTGGTGTGATACTGACCCGGACGGTATCCAACTCTTTGTTCTTCTGCATCAACTGTTTCTCAAGTTCCACGATTTTAGACATGGCCTCATTCTCTGTTTCTAAGAGTTTGTCGGTCATCTGCCAACAAGAGGAATATTGAGAATGAGATGCCGCATTATAATATAAAAATATATATTATCCTGGACATTAAAAGGAAACTACAAGGAATCAGTTCTAGAAAAGACAAGAAAAACAGACTGGTGTCTTGAGTATTTGCTCACATGTGAGATATTCTCCTCCAGTTCCTCCACACGTTCCAGGGCAGCGTTTTTGGTCTCTGCGTCCTCTAGAAGCGTCCCCACGTCAAACAGGTTATCCAAGTAAGCCTGGATCTGCACTTTGAGTTTATCACTTTCAGTGTGCTTCAGCCTCTGTGCACAAAAATACACCCCAGAGACAGTAAACAACAGTGAGTTTCTGAATTAGCGTCAAGAGAAGATACTTTAAGTACTATGATACCTCATACCTCCAGATAGTCATCCAAAGCAAGTTTAGTGAAGTCATACTGGAGATGAACTCTGAAGTTCATGTCCTCTACTGAGTGCACCACAATATTGATGAACTGCATGCACGCCACCTGAGTCACGAAGGGAATGATGATGAGATGAGACATCAGCAGTGGTGAGAGCTTGTCAGTTTAAAAGGCACTCTAGAGGAGAGGGTAAGGACTCGGTAATATAGACCCACCATGAAATCAATATTGTTGTCTTCATTTTTGAAGTGTTCCATCAATTTCTCAAACCTTTGGGATTCTGAGCAGACCTGAGAAAGATAAATGACACAAGTTATATTTTATTAACCCACAGAAACCAGCACTGTGCTTTGTGGTACTTAAATGTAGCTTTTTGTTTTGAGTAGTTTCTGTGTTAACACATATGATTCATTAATTATCTATGGTATGGTTAAGTTTACAATTATTAAACAGTTATTATCAGGAAATGTAAATATGATTGAAGCCTGACAACTGAAATATTACCCATCAGCGAAACACTCACTCATAGGCAGCAGCAAAAACACATGTAAGATTAGATCTATAAAGTGTAGGAAATGCTCTTTTATTATTGATGTATTGCAGAATTTTATTATTGTTTTCCTGTGAAGTTTGTGAATGTATTTGTAACTAACTGCTACATCAACCTACTTCAGTCCAGTTTATGTACTGTATGCACACACTATGCATGTCATCCATATAAAAAAATTTGGGCTTGAAAAAAATAACAGTTTTGTTTGCTTAAAGAAGAACTGCTTGTGTTCGGTTATGTAAAATTGATCATTTTAATTGTATTAAATATTCTGTCTACAGGCTGAGACAGTTTTGAGATGTAAAAAAAAATATTTCATGCAATATTAGTTTGAAAATAGGATTCTGATGACATGATTTAAATTGTTTTGAAATATAGAATTAAAAAATACAATTTGTAATCACAGAGTAAGGCTTCAAGACATTGAAATGAAATTGATATGATGGCTTAGTGCAATTTAATTTAAAAGCACTCAAGTGTAGTTTATTTACTGTATATAGAGTCACTCTGAAACTGGCAGCGCATATTTTAATTTGTCAGCAACTCATCAAAATAAATAGCAATTTACCATTTAAAAATTACGAATTTATGATAAATATTAGGGAAATCGTTCAGTAAAATAACATTATTCTTATTAACTGATTTTACAGTATCAGTTTATAGCATTAATTATTGTTTAATATTCTTTTGATAATGTTGCAGCCTCATAATCAATAATCATAATAAAAGCATGACAATAGTTATTTTATAGTCATACTCAATTGGGCAAAAACAGTGGGAATGTGACTCAAAACTCGGTGGAAACTGTTTAATAAGTAAAACATTTACTGAAAATAAATACCCCCCACACACACTCTTTTTTTTTTTTTATTCCCTACAGCAATCGACTAACTTCTAAAATATAGGTATTTAAGTTATCTAGTGAAAACTCCTGTATTTTGGATAGCACAATTTATATAGCAGAAAATCTGAAGATAGAATGATAAAAATGATGAAAGGAAGAATGTCCTTTCTTACCTCTTTGAAATGGTCAAAAGCAGCAAGGATGATCTCGTGTCCTCCTCTGACCAAACACACAGCGGCCAACAGCTCCAAAACCAGGGCTTTGGTCCTGTAGAATGCAAACAAAAGCACGCTTATATCAAGAAACCAAACCTGCACAAAATACTTAGCCCTACAAACTCTAATAAAACATTCCAAGGAAAAATTAAGAATTCCAGATACAACTCCTAACCAATCAGAAAATCTCCAAGGGGCAGGTCAAATGGTCCTATTGGTTTTATGGCTGACAAATTACAGAGAAATTATCCCACCTATACAAGGAGCTATTCATTGAGTTTTGTTTAACGGCTTTGAAAGATTCTGTATCATGGTCTCAGGGAACGGTCTTAGTTACAAACCGCTATCTTCTATTGACCTTAATCAGCACAACTGACAGACAATTCATCTATTTATAGCTAAAGTTTCCAAAGAACAGCCCTTCTAAAAAGGTCTTTGATCAAATGTAATAGCTTAAGGGTTTGGATGAAAGCCTTGACAGATAAGAGAGTTCTCATCAACCGTATGAGAGGTTTAAACACAGAAACTGGAGAAACGTTTGAGGGCAACGATTAATGTTTTCACATATATTTTGGTTAGGAGCAATTTTGTGTGTGGTTACCTGGGGTTTTTGTTGTTAAGGCTCAGAGCAATTTCATTGACAGCATGGGGATGGGACATAACCATGTTGAAGCCATACTTCAGCCGAATAATGTGTGATATAAAAAAAAAAGTAAAAGTAAAAAGAGATCATTTTAATGGTTTTTCAATTCAGGTGTTCTTAAAAATGACATTTCATAATCCTAATCATAATGCTTACCTGGTAGTTCATAATAGCTCTGAGACACATGATGCAGACATGAACATCATCTTTTTTACACACCAGACGTGAATTCTTCAGAGTTCTGCGACTGGGCAAAGTATTAGACCTGAAAAAAGCACTACAATGTTAAGGGCAGTCTTGCAAAAATATATTTCTATTTTCAGAATGAACACAAATGTGCTCATATCTGTTTCTATGCATCTACCTAATGGAGTGTCGTGTGGATCGTGGTATGCTGCTGCCGCTGACCGGTGATGGTAGATTGCTGTCGCCATGGAGATCTTCTATAGACCTGCTCCAAGGGGTCTCTACAGAAGTCTCACCTGTGGTGCTCTCTGTTACATCTCCATCAAACCTGAGAGAGATAAGAATGTTTAAAGCATAAACAGATAATTGTATAGATTGTGTATTTTGTCAAAAGTACGAGAAAACACTGTGAGCTCCCATCTCCTCCTTGCTGAGAAAGTGTGTTTCAGACACATATCAGGCGCCATCACACTTAATAGAGTTATTTGTTACCTGTCAAGGTGACAAATGACTTTTGTCTTCTAAATTTGGCATTTAACTGCTAATACTATTAAGGCTGGCTTTTACAGAACCGCTCTTTAAAACAAGCTTAAGAATCCTGTTGGCATTCATAGACAGATCTGGTTTAACTCCTACCTGTCAGACTGATATCTTGTCATACTTGTATGTATGTGTGTGAGTGTACGTAAAAGGACAACGTTCCAAACAACAATAAAATATGGTATGCCACAAGGTTCTGTTTTAGGTCCAGTGTTGTTTTCCTTGTATATGCTTCCTGTAAGTGATATTATTAGGACACTTGGTCTTTTGTTTTCATTGTTTTGCATAACACAACCGTTTATTTCCTCCTCTATTCATTAGACCAAATCATCCTAAAGATAAGATACTATATATGTATATATAGTAAAATATATTCTAGAAACTTTTGCTTGCTCATAAAGTTCTTAATAGTCTATTCCATTTTTTTTCTAATCCTGGTCCTGAGACCCTTAGAACTGCACATTCTGTACATCTCCCTTATCTGTCATGCTCATCCTTTAACTACTTTACAAACCCATTAAGATCCAGAAACTCTTGTATTTTGACCTGACAATAAAGAAAAATTAAATAAAGAAAACAGATGAGCATTTTCTAACATGGCTCTTAGCCTTTGGAATGGAATCTCTAATACTGTTCAGACAAACTCTATTTAAGTCTTAACTTTTAACTCATCTGTTTAGCCAGGCATATAGTTAAATCCCCATAGTCGGCTTCTAATCCTCCTACACTTATTCGGTAGGCTGGCAACTACTGATTCTTTCTTTATTAGAAGCCCTAACATTACTTCCATTTCTTTTCTTCGCCTTCAACTTAGGACACCCATGCAGAGTTTCATTAGATCATGTTCAATCCCCTGGCTCAGCATCAATCAATACTTGAACTCCTGCAATATTAAATTTAATTGAACTACTAACTTATATTAGGACTGTCAGTCTATTAATATTTTTAATCTAATTAATTACATGGTGCAGAGATTTATTAATTAATTCATAAACTAAATTTGGGGAAAAGTTGACAGATATTTTTGGTAAAGTATTCCCTTTAAAGAAAAAACTAAAAATGCCAGCAGGTAACAGTGAATGTCTTTTTGAGTCATTCATTCTTTCAATTCATTCAAACAGCTGATTCAGGAATTAAGTAAACGTCTCTCTCTATGGATGGGCTTTTGAATCATTGATTCACACCATTCGTTCAAAAAGACAATTAATTCAGAAACTAAACATGGCTATGTTGTTCACAGATGCTCAACAGTTATGCTGTGGCTTTATTGGTAATATTTTCGTTGGCAAAACTGAGCCGAAATATATTCATATTTACTGAACTGTTGTCCAAAATCACATTTGCTATTCACTATTCATAAACAACACTCTCTGTTGGTGTGCTTTCACTTATTTTGTGATATAAGTGAGACAAAAACTTGTACAGAGGCATTTTTTTACCCCAATTTAATGAATTATAGGGCATAACAGCATTTATGAAGTTGTTACCCTGTGTCATATGTCAAGAGTCAAATATATGAAATTTATGATTATGTACACGTCTGGGGCAGGACTAGTGCATTATATACTGGATTATAATATTTATTTACTAACTACTTAATTAATGCATTAAACAGACAGCACTAGTTTATATAAATATTTAGGTATTTTTAGGCTAAAATGGTGATCACATCTCAAGATGCAAGATTTTCAATTCATCGTATTCAATCTTGCTTTCACACTGACCTATATAAATATAAACCTTGCACATTTTCATTCATCAAACCTTCTGTCAAAGCTAAATGAGGCACTTATTTAATTCATCACCCTTCTTTCTTTTGTCAAAAGCAACCTAGCAGTGAGGGGTGACAAGATTTCAGTAACAACAGTAGACTGTTGTGACATCCCCTAGCAAAAGTGTTCTGAGATGGTAAGTGAAAGCAAAAGACAAAAATTAAGATTGACAAGCAAAATAACTACTTACGTGACAGCATACTGGGCAAAAGACAGGTACTCCACAAGAACATCAAGCCCTTTATTTTCCTCATTGAGAAACTCTCTCACCCACCTAAGACATTACATAAGACATTAGAACAAAACATTTAATAACCTTTCTCCAACTGAATACCTCAAAAGTAACCTTTCACAGTTCTAAAATGAACTTACTTCATGCTACATTGAGGTTGACTCATTAGACATGTGACTCACCCAATATGATTGGTCCTAAGAGATATCTCCAACTCTCTGAGCACCTGAGTTGACTCTTGAACTCGCCTTCTAAATTTCTGTCAAGAAGAAGAGATGTTCACTTCTAAACAAGTACCCTATGTATTTGATTTGATTGGCAAGTAGCAAATGCCAATCTTTTATCATCAACTTTTTGATGATGAATGTGAAATACTTTCTAACATGTTGTCAACACACATTTATGAACTGTTTTTTGTTGTTGTTGTTTTTTTGAGCTTGAAGATGATCTTTTTACCAACCACAAGAGTGCCATTACACTTATAACATTGAAGGAAATGTCAACATGTATTCAAATTTTAGAAAACCTCATTTATATTTAGATTTATTAAACGGTTCTGTTGATGCACCCTCTTGATGCTATCTACAACTCCAGTTTGAGAGACCCTACCGTACATTAGAGGATTTTTATTCTAATGATTTGTGCTATATGACTTGTATGTTCAATAAGAATTTCTGGATGGGCCATTAAATCTAAGAGGATGGTTTTTATTCCATTACTTAGATGCAGCTTTAAAATATGCAGGACACATTTATTTTTATTTTCATGTATAATTACTTTAAGGCATCTTTACACATACATATACATACTATCTACCAAATACTAACTGATACTAAGTTCCTTGGTAAAGGGTAAAATGATAATCACCCCTTACCGAGTTTATATGTGCAACCTTTGGATACCAGGGCTAGATCTTGAAATATTTGTGGTCTATTAATATAGCAGACAACAAGCCACAGAGACAGCCTGCAAACATGAAGGAACTCACCTTCCTGGTGACGGCAGGGTCCAGGAAGCTTCTGAGCTTCTGTATGTACGTATGGGGAGGATTCTTCACTTGGAATCGTTCCTGTTAGACAAGCAAATGATGCTATATTTCTATTATTCATATTTAACATGTCTCTTGAAGCAAGTTCAAACCCCTCCCCAACTTCAACATAAAACATTAACTAACCAAACCTTCTTTTCTGTTCAGTTGTCCTCTGATCTAATTCCCAATCATTCAACTCCTCAAAGAGTCTCACTTTTACCCAATCACTTCTAAACCACATTTCAGCCTTGAAAGCATCATGGCAATCACGGAGATATGATCACTCATTATTTAGACAGCAGGCATTTCACACTTTCACCTCAACAAACATTTCCACAGTCAGCCATGTTCTTCTTTTTCTTACGTCAGTGTAGCCATGGTGACATGATACGGTGGATGTAGAGAGAATGTATTAATAAAGAATGTGTTTACTTAGTGGTGCTGTTATAATAAAGGAACTTTCCCTCTGTGTATACAGTATGCATTATATATCTGTACTCATTTTCAACTCTGATCGGTTTTAAGTTTTAAAGGTGTATAGGAAATACAGCAAAAAAGTAAAGGTCAGATGTAGTGTCATTTAACCAACTTTGCAAAAAAACAAAAAAAAACATTGGATAATTAAATATAATTTCTGTCATTGTAAAAGTTAATAAAAAATATATATGCTTTATTGAAATCATTCTTATACTAAAGGATTCTAACAGGAAATAAAACAAATAAAATGACAAAGTTCTGATGTGGCCATGCAAATATATATCTGTAAAGGAATGGATAGAAATGAGAGATCTCAAGTGTATTCCATTGGTTATTTAATCAGTTGACCAGATCACAAGAGTCTATTGTTTTTTTTCCAGTGAATAAAAACCCAAGAAACCACAATAGAGCACTTTGTAAAAGAGCTCTTGCTACAGAGGTTCTCATGATATCAGTGTCACATTAAATATCAGACATTATCAATATTAAGGGATGTACAAATTCCTTAAAACCCCGATCTTTCATATTTGATAATGACATTTTAATATGATTTCTCTACCTTCTCTGAAAAACATTGATAATCAAGTCGCTTCAGTCCAGTAAGAAAGTTTTCCTCCGGAAAGAAAAGTTATCCTTACGGTTTGTAAAATTATTAAAGATTTCACAGTAAAAAGACACATGTACCACAACCAAAAGGAGGACATTATAAAAATTATAATAAAATGTCTTTTACTTGCTAAAAAGCATAAACTATCAATAAGATGAAAAAGGCATGTAGTAGAACAGGTTTTTTTTAGCATGTTGATAATTTAAAGGCCATGAAACCTGCCTATCAAATAGGATACAGTAGGATTTATAGAGTTAACACTGGGTGTAATAAAGACTTAGATTTTCTCTGAAAAGGAAAAAAGACAGTTGTAACAACTTCGGACTAAGATATGGTTATATAACAGTTCTGGCTTGTCTGAGACTCATTATGCAGAATGCATGTAAACAGACTCTCTCACCTGATCACATATCAGCTCCCATTTTTTTTCATTGTCATACTGTCTAAGGAGCCTCACTTTATCCGGAGGAAGGTTCATAGAGTTCTGAAAAAGGCAGAAAGAGAGTGTTAACATTCTTTTTTCTCACAAGTTTGAAAGCATTCTGTACATAACATGTTCATCAAAAACACAAGTGATGAAAAGCTAAATAGCTAGTCTCTGAAATTCCTTAGACACCATGCATTTTTCTTTGCAAGCTGGTCAAAAGCAAAGATGTCACCAGTAGTGTGTAACCAGTTTACTATTTTGACCCATCTCTCAACTATATTCAAATCTGGATTCAGTCTAAACAGACTAAATACCTTCAGAACAGCCACATTCATCTTCAACACAGAAAATAAATATCTGCAATTTCATACAGAATATCATCAGCATTTTAAAAAGGTATAAATTTAATAAAACTTTCATGACAGTGGCTCCCTAAAGGAATAGTTCACTCAAAACATGTAAATCAGCTAAAAATCCAACATTTAGAGATGAGTATGTTTCTTCGTCAGAACAGATTTAGGAGAAATTTAACATTACATCTATTGCTCACCAAAAAAAGTCCAAACAGCTAATAAATACATCATAATAAACCACACAAGTCCAGACCATCAATTATTAATTTTGTAATTAATATACTAACAATTCTTTTTTGTACTTAAGATAAACTTAAGATCATTTAAGTGTACTCAGCTGCTCTATATTATTTTGGGACACCACAAATATGAACTAAAATGTGTTTTAACATACTATGTATTTAAAAATGTATTCAGTTACCACTTGGAGTACACAGACTTGTGTGTACTAGTGTATGAAAGATGGGTTCAAATATACTACAAATGGTAAGTAAATATGCTACAGAGATAGCATGATAAAAGCACATTTTAGTTCATATTTGTGATGTCCCAAAACAACACAGTTAAGTACACTTAGATGATCTTAAGTTTATTTGAAGACGTACTAAAGAATAATTTTTAGTATATTAAGTGCACAATAAGTGTGTGTGGGTTGCTTTGTAAACAGTGCTTGATCTGTGCATATTGCTCAAACACACAGCTTTTCACTTCCCAAGACAAGATAGGCTGGAGTGAGGATAACTTGTGGATTATTGTGCTTTTTTCTGTAACTGTATCAAATATAATGCTACATTTTTCCAAATTTGTTCCAATTAAAAAACTCATCCTCATCCAGGTTGGTCTGAGGGTGTTCAAGTTTTTTTGTAAACTACTTCTTTAAGACAAGTAGATTTAAGGAAAGAAACCCAGTATGAAACCTTTTCTTTTATCCACTATGCATTCTAGTGAAAAATGTCTTGGTTGTACATTATTTTACAGTATGCGTACATCCCTGTACTTACAGTGTACCTACCTACGAAAGTACTGTAATATACGGTAAGTACATGGGGTGGGGTTAAGTTTAGGCATTGGTTCAGGGTTAGTACATAGCTATTACATAGTTATTGTAATTACTATAATAAGTACATAGTATGTACGACGCTGCAAAAAAAATGCTACCAATGTCTCTATAGTGTTTTTTACCTTTGTGCTACACACTTGGTCCATTTATGCTTATTTTGTACAAATATTAGAATGTTATTTAAATTAATTTAACTGGGCCCATCAAAGATAACTGACTGAAGCATACTGTACATGCATTTTCTGGTTACTTTCTGTTCTTCTATTTGGGCATAATAAGCCAAGCCCAAGTTTGATTAAATGATTAATGAGAGAAAAGCTCTGGAAATCCAACAGTCTGAGCATCAAATGAAAACACAGCAGCAGTGCCCAACATGTGGAAGAGAGTGAAGAGACTCGGGCTGCAAAAGCCAACTCTATTGGGACAGAATTTGTGATGCAAATCTGAGAAAACGAGGCAGCATTAACCGATTTGCATTCACTCCCCCCACTCCGTTCTCCTCTCTCGGGCACAAACACAGACACAAACAGACAGACATGCCCACACACATGCACACATGGCATGAAGCGGTTATGCTGATTTGCAGACTTTTGATTCTCAATGCACTGATTAGATCATGAGTGCTCTGAGGGCAGGTCTCTAATGTAAGCAAATGACACGTGTCTGTTTGGAGGACACCCTGAAAATCCAATCAGGGAGATAAGCAACAGATGACCTTTTCTAAGTGCATTGATTAAAGACCCTTGAGAACTTCACATGTAAACCTTGTCAAAAGAATGTGGTTTTGGATCTGTTACATTAATCAAGGCACTGTAATTACAGACATGAACCGCTGATATCAATTAAAAAAACAGGTCTGATCAAAGTCAATGGTACAAAACACAGAGACAGGTAGTTACACTTTATTGATCTCCAAAGGGAAATTTAGGGTCTCTGGGGAGAAATTTGTACTCCAAATGTAATTCTAATAGACTGCAAGCTGGATTCTGATGAGAGAATTAAATCACAGGATAGATATCATGTATGTCCCTCAAGACATCATCTTGAAGAGCCCTTCCTGACAAACTGGAGCATTTCAGACCCCATTACAGACAACAATCAGACAGGTTGTGCCAATGGCTGAAATACCAACCAGCAAGGCCATACTCACATCGCAGCTCTATTCGTATCCAAAAAAGTGCATTTACTTTTGATGCCACAGGGGCTATTGCTCACGTTAAAGCACCTATTTAAAAGCAAATGCAGGGAACATAGTGGCCTACAGAGCACGTTGCGATGACTGGATTAAGGACAGACTCCTTAAATCATACATGAATGCATAATCATCGCAATAAGAAAGCATGCGTGCAAGCTGTGACGCTAAAACAGATGAAAAACCCAAAGGATTCCACAATAAAGGTGCCGCGCGCCTGCAATTAGTAGCTATCATGCTCGCGCAAACAGCATCAAAGCAATGCACACTGCCAACCGCACACAATAGAGGCGTGTGTGCTGGCGTGGGCTGCCAGCTTCCATACTAGTTGTGTGCACATGATACAATTACATCGATATGGCTTTTGAGGATATAAGTGAAAATTACCAGTGCGATTGCAAATCTCTCCTCCAGTTCGGCCGGGTCCGGCATGGGCAGTTTAGGGGGTTTGCTGCCCCTCGCCCTGAAATCTGTGAGCTGAGCATCCATACTTTCAGCGTTCCCCATGTTTTTTGTCTGATGCCCAGCGACGGTAAACGCTTTGGAAAAACGTATTCAGCACCAAAATGTAATCAAGAGGCAAAAAGCAACCAAAAAAGATAGTGCAGGCTTTTTATAGGTGACCAGACACCCTCTCCATCGATGCAAACCCGCAGAGCTCTGTATCAGATGCGAGACTTCGACAATAGCATCCCTACATTGTTAATCCGTATCTGTCGGGCCCTCCGTTCATTTTTCGGAGCTGTTGAGCATCGTTCACTCAGCGGCAGCGGCTCTGAAGCTGGGCGCATTTATCTGTATCATGCACAATAAATGCACCAATGGAGGTTTGCGGCATGATAACGCGCATGGCTCGGACTCGGGCAGGCCAGTTAATCCGCGCTGTGTGGATGATAACAGACGGACTTCGACAAAACGCAAACTCCCCCATTCAATCCCCGACACAATGAAGCCTTTCAGCACCAATCCCCCGCTGGGGAGTGCCAAAAAGCCATGCTGAGGAGTCGAGGGGGAGGCAATGTTTTGTTCTGTTGCATGCTGGTATTTGGAGTTTGGACAACACAGCAGCGACATTATAGATTAACTGCAACGTTTTAAAAAAACCGACTCCTGAAGTACTACATTTACTTTGTATTGTAGAAACGACCGTGTTCATGTAACGATATGTTGGCATTATTTTATCCATTTTATTTAGTTTTTTGTTTTATTTTTATTTTACATTAGGCTAAAATTTTTCAAAATAGCCACCATTTTCCTTCATAACAGCTTTGCACACGGAAGGAAAAGAGAGAAATTACAATAAATGGTAACCCCTTATTTTAGGGTTGCTTATTAGCATGCCTATTACTATAATATTAGCCATTTATTAGTACTAATTAATGCCTTATTCTTCATGACCTTATTCTACATCACACAAACTTAACAACTAACTTACTAACTATTAATAAGCTGCAAATTAGGAATTTATTGAGGGAATAGTGGTAGTCATATTAAGTGTTCCCTATTCTAAAGTGTTACCAAATTTTATAGTAAGAATTTAAGTTAGAATTACAGAGAAAATTAATATTATGCTTATAGCCTTTTATTTTGTTTAATAATGCAATTATGCCTTTTTAAGTGATAAAAAAGTAGGTTATCACCTGTCATATATACTTTATTGAAAAACTTTAAATCAGTCTAAGAGTTAGGTTGTGCTATTTTTATCCTATGTTTTAATAACCATGACCATTCATTGCATCACCTGTGTGCTTAATATTATATGATATATTTTAATGTATAAATTATAATATATTTTCAGTAACGATCAGATTAGCCTAAATAGATTGGTATATTAGCATTAGTTGCATCAACTAATGAATAGGCCTATTGTTAAATTTAGTAAATTTCTCCTGTGGCCATCTGTCTTCTCCACTAAAGATCTGAAGGAATGCTGATTCCTCTCCAACTATTTGGAGAGGAAAAAAACTGTGGCAACAGTTTTGAGAGGGTAAATTTGTTATTTGTTATACAGCAGATATTTTCTTTCTGACTAAATGTATATAGAACTAAAATAAAATTACATGTGGTAAATGTGACCAGTCATGAAAACGTACTCTCTTTAAGTAAACTTAAGTGAGGTTTTATTTGATTAAAGCTATTTTTAAAAAATATTCTTTCAAGATTTGAAATGCACAGTCCCAATTAAGCATACGTCTTTTTCGCAAGAGCTTTTAACTACCTGCATAAGAAATAGTGGCATTGCATGCCAATATGATGAAAATCTGCATCTCTAAATAACTGCAATTTTGACAAACAAACATAAATGGGACAAAAGCACAGAAGGGAAACACTTTATTTATATGTCCACTGTTCAGAAAATCTCTGCCAATTATGCGGAATAAACCAAAACTAACAAACAGGGCCACTTAGATTTGTTGATTTGAGTTATCAGTTTTAATATACTACTTCTGGTGTGATGGGAAATTTAAAGCATTATATGTGTAGTGAAAATCAAAAGATAAGACAAAACAGCTCTGAGTTTTAATTCTATGACTAATTCATTCTCAGAGAATAGTGCAGACACTCAAAGGCAGCAGAAGCCTGTACGGAGTTTATAAATATCATATGAGGGGTTTTATTGCAGGTTGCTGCACAAAATTCACCTCATTGCTCTGTCATGCAAGTGAATTAACTCAAAGAGGGCAAAATGAATTCAAAGTGCAAACAGCACAGACAGTCTAATGATGGTCATGTTCTTCAGCTATAGTTTCTCTAAACGACCGAATTGACTAAAATCATTTAGCAACAATAATTCTTATAACTATTAAATAAGACATAAAAATATAATCATTAGTTAATATCTTCATACAGTAAAGTCTCCAAAAGTATTTAAACTGTCTTCATATTGATTCCAATACCATAAGTGTCATTTGTAAAAGCACTGTCGTGTTAATACCACTAGATTGTACTGCACTGCAGATCTAAAATGTGAAATGTGTGCACAAAAGTATACTGACTGACAAAATTGCTGACAAGTGGTGGATTTTTTTCATTCCTATACAGGCATATGGTTGTCACATTTAGTATTGTAGTCCCTTTTGGTAAATCGGG
Organism: Enteromius mattozi; assembly: GCA_032359235.1. Taxonomy (NCBI): domain Eukaryota; kingdom Metazoa; phylum Chordata; class Actinopteri; order Cypriniformes; family Cyprinidae; genus Enteromius; species Enteromius mattozi. Next base: position 5,397,963 of record JAUMHE010000051.1, read on the forward strand.
GTGGTTGTCTGGACACAAGGGCACAAGCTGGAATGTCTTTGAAAAATTTTTACCCAAAAACAGTTGGTCTTTCCAAACTATTCTAGGCTGTAAGAAGAAATATGAAGATGGTGTAAAAAAGTAGAATGGAAATGGTGTAAAATGTTTAAGATATTCATAGTTCCTGTGTTATTCAGTCTTCCATTTCTCCATCATTATCCACTCCTGTGTTCATCATTATTCAATCCTCTTCCTCTCCTTCAGCGTCACCTTCTCCTTCCTCCTCCTGCATAAATTCCACCATCAGTTCAGCAGTACAGGTGGCTTCTCCCAGACCGTTGACAGCTTTGCAGGTGTACTTGGCATCATCATCAGGACAGACCTCTGAGATCACCAGGCTACAGTGGCCATCCTCTTCATAGTCAATCTGGAAGTGACGCGTCTCCTTAATAGGCTGGTCATCCTTGTACCACACAACCTCAGGGTCTGGGTAGCCTTTGTGTTTAGAGGACACAGGGAATCAGAAATAAATAAAAAACGCTGTTAAAAATGAAACGCAAATGCAAGTAGAACACACAACAACAGTCATTGAACTTAGGTCTACCAACAATTAAGCATAAGGGCATCCTGTAGCATTTAAATAGCAATACATAGAGTAGTGGGCCATATTTGGAAACACTACAAATCATAACACGCACTAATTTGCTCATTTTCTCATGATGATCAAATTGCCAAGCTTTCACATTATTTGTGACCTTTGAATATAAAAAACAAGAAAAGATAAAAACAATCCTCACAGTATTGTTATAAATTGGTAGGTAGAGAAAAGGATAACTGTTTTCATTTTAAATCCTAAAGGAGATTAAAATAACAATACCTTTTAAAATAACAATACCATTTTATTAACTGCCCAACCCCTTCAATCATGTTTAGACACCATAAAGGTATTTATTTTTCTTTAGCATCCAATGACAACATCAGGATATTAAATAAGAACCTGGACAAGCTACAGTAAAGGATATGCCTTTCAGAAGTCAGTAAGAAATGAATATATTTATTCAGCAAGGATGCATTCAATTGATCAAATATGACAGTAAAGAAATATATTTAAATTTAAGGGTTAAGCGCAGAAGAATTATAACTCAGCACTTAGATTTATACCAGCACAATTCCTCTTTTGAATTAAAAAAATACTGTCAAGACTTATTAAAGACATTTTTTTATCTAAAAAATATGTCTTTACTCATTTTGCACCTGTGTTGTTAGTAATGCATCTGATCATCATCAGCTCTGCATGTTTGAGACCCTATGCTATAGGTGCGTTCACACCATATCAAAATTACCGTAATAACAAGATTAATCAACTTGTAAAAAGCATTCACGTCCTGGTAATCACAACTTGCAAACTGGAACTTTTCTATGTTTTCTATGAGAGCTATGACTTGTACTACCTGACCACCTAAGATTTATGAAGAATTTCATTAAGTGTAGGCATTGGTAGTTCAGTGATATTTCAGTCCAAGGGTGTGCTCCAGATAGTCACGTGTTGTCATCTCGAAATTACAGTAGCTAAGGCATGGTGTGACGCAGCATCAATACGCTGCTTTTGCAGAAATTGCATTAGTCATTGCAATTGTTGTTTAATTTGTGCATTGTCATTAGATCACCAGCAGAACTTTCCACTCCCATGGGATTGCATTCTCACGCTAATTTGCCCTTTTTAGTAAATCTGTCCCTTGAAGTATAAAAGCCTCCCAGGTTAAAGGTCATTACCCTCAATCTTGCAGTCAAAGCGGGCAGCACTGCCTTCCACCACTTCTACATCCTGTATGACAGAGGAGAAGCTGGGGGCCACAGGAGTGCGGTTTTCATCCTCCACACTCTCAAGGAATGGTGCAGGAGGCTCTTCTAAACACACACACACACACACATTTATTTATGTGCAATTAATATTTTAACATATATAACATTGAATATGCAATGTTCAGCATCAATATTGAAAATTGGTTGCTGGATTATTACCGTCAGTCGGGGAACTTTTCTTTGGGCCGATTCCTCCTAACATTCCCATAGAGCTGAACCTGGAGATGGCTCGCACTGCGTTCCCTGTTTTCTGCACAGACACTCAAAAACATGAAGACTACGCTCCACCAAGAAAACAGTTTCCCATGTAACTCATAGAAATTCATTCTTTGTCTAACAAATAAATCAAAATAAACTCCAGTGCGTTCACCTGCCAGCGGCGTCTCAGGATGTACTTCTTCATCCTCTCTTTGGACAGTTGTTTAGCCTCCATATTTTTGGTGTCCTGTTTAAGCCAAGAGTGCTCTAAACACTGAGCGCAGGTCAGTCTGGCCCTACGGAGACAGAATTCAGATCAAATGCTTAAAATCCTTTTATCAACATCCGGCATGAACTAATACATTTGAGTGATAATTTACTTTGGCCATTACACCATCATCTGCAATAAAATAGATTTTACTAGCTTCTTTGTTGTTAAGGATCTGTACCGGGATGTACTGTTCAAGAAATGTGGATCTACACAGTGCTCTACAAAGTTTTTTTGATTAATTTGGAACAATGTTGGTATTTCCATTCAAATTATAATGTTTCTGATTCAGAATTTTTCTAAATGTTTTCTGAAGCTTACCTCATGTCCTTTTTTAGGAGACTGCTGATGAAGTCTTTGGCCTGATCTGAAATCTCATCAAATGCCTCATCTTCAAAATCCCAGGTGGCTGAGGTGACATTGGCAAGAGTTTCATTGTCATTGTCTCCCATAAATGGAGAGAGACCACTGACACTGAGGGTAAACAAGAGGAAGGGTATTAGACAATAATCTTCGATTCTGTTAGCGCACATTCAACCAAAATGTGATGTAAGGTACAACAGGACTAAAAGCATCCCTTAATCCTTAATGGGAATGTTTTATGTATGTATGTATGTATGTAAACATGTATTTATTTATTTATTTAAAAAAAGCTCATTCACCAAGGATGCATTAAATAATTATGTAGCAATAAATAAAAAGTTAAATCAATCAATCAATCAATCAATCAGCATATTAGAATGATTTCTGAAGGATCATGTGACACCTGAGATGACAAAATCAGTTATTTTTACTGGAATAAATTACATTAAAAAGTTAATATAAAACAGCTATTTTAAATGTCAATAACATTTCACAATATTACATTTTTAGCTGTATTTTTGATCAAATAAATGCTTCCTTTATTATATTTATAAATATTTATTGATTATGGTGTTACATATTCAATGAAGTGTTCTGTAAAAAAATGCTAAACATCTTATAGTTTAGAGATAGTAATAATACAGTTTAGAGTAGAGGCAATATTTAAAACATAGAGGCAATGTTTAGTGGATGGGGTCATTCACATCTGCAATATTTAAAAAACGATAAATCAAGTTTAAACAGGACAGTTTTGCTATTTAATTTTGAGAAATTAATTTAATTAAATTTTTTTACGTTTAATGTCTGTTTAGTGTTTTGGGAAAAAAAGATAAAGTCAAAAATGACATTTTACTGCTGGGGGCAATTAACCTCTTGTACCCTGAAGATAAAAGTAACTGACACAAGTCAGTTTAAATATTTACACTCTACCTCCAAGGAATCAAAATTGTGTTTATGTGATAAATTGAAAAAGCAAGCTTGGCAAGTGAGTTGTCCAAAAACTAATAACGGCCTTAAAAGGAAATGTTTCCAGTCCTCAGCATTGATTACTGTGTCTTTACGTGCCACGGCTGTTAGCGACTGCTGGAGGAGTGATACCGATGTAGTCGAGAAATTGATTCATCACTCACAGAATGTAACATATGACGCCAATACTCCACATGTCTGTTGGGTAGCTGATAGCTTCATAGTTAATCACCTCAGGAGCTACAAACTCAGGAGTTCCAAACAGAACCTTCAGAGAGCCCGAATTCTCTGAAAACAGAGATAAAAAACATTCAAACGGTGCCAGAAAACCATATCCTGTTATTTTTTTTGCAGTTGTTTATGCTTGTTTACCCAGCCTTCGAGCAAGTCCAAAGTCAATCAGCTTGATCTTGCTTCCTGTCTTGTTGATGCACATAATGTTTTCAGGTTTAAGGTCCAAGTGGACAATGCCCTGCTTGTGGATGAACTGCACACCATCAATGATCTGCAGCATGTATTTAATCACCTCTCGCTCAGTCAGCTCAAAATCCTCATCAACGATTCGCTCAAACAACTCGCCTCCAGAAATCCTGCAGCCAATGGGGACCACAATGACATTATCGTTAAGCGGCGCTAACCAATCACTGTCAGAATGCAATCTCAATGCATTAGAACTGTTTATGCACATTCCATTTAACAACCAGATGAACAGTGTCTGGAGTGCTAAACAATTCTCTTACAGTCAGGGAGATTTAATTCTGGGCTATTTTCCACCATGGCTGCCAAGCTGAAGCAGACAGCATCCATGCTTTCTTCTCCCCACCTCACTATATAAGGACATGTGACACGCACTTCTCACATCACAGGGTGCTGGTTTTTACATTCCACTCTCGCCATAAAAAGCTAAACTGGTGGAATGATTTAAAGGTGTTGAAAAAACAACTAACAAACACTACAGCCTGTTCAAAGACACCAGGACAAGGTAGGTTCACCAATGTGAATCACCACTCCCAAACTGGAACATATCCAATGGACTTCTCATGAAAGCTTTTATTTAGTCAACCTGTATCATGTTAGTCTTTCTGGATTGAAGATATAGGGACTCACATTTCCAAAACCATGACCATGTCGGATTTTCCCTCAAAGGCGTCCACACATTGCACCAGTTTGTTGTGGTGGAGACTGTTCATGATGTCAATCTCCTGCCTCACATTTTCTTTTTCCTTCTGAGAGAATGACTTGATGAACTTCCCTGCCCAAACCTTCTTGGTGGACTTTTCCACAAGTTTGAAGACCTGACCAAATTTACCTCTTTTAAAAATAAGAGAAAGGCAATAAGAACTGTGAGAAAAATCTGGTACAGTAAATGAAAAATGATATGTTATATCGATAATGCATCTCTTACGTTCCTAAGCGGTCCTCTATATCATAGAAATCCTTCACGGTGCAGTCTTTCTTAATGACCACATCTCTGTATTTTGGTTCTTTCTCTTCATCTGTGAAATGAACAGGATATGTATCAGACTGGCCATGTGGGAGTAATGTTAGTAAACTCTGGATTCAGGAGGGATGGAATGGTGGGCTAATTGCTTTGAACTTCATACCATCATCAGACACAGTGGCTCCAACTTCCTCCTCTTCCTTTTTCACTGGAAAAAAATATGAATGTTTTTAAAGGTTTAGTTTTTAAGTAGTGCATCAGCTCATCACTTTTATACTTTTGGAGTTGTGTATACATATTTTTTTCCAATTAAACCTGAACAAAAATGGAAAAATATGTAAGATATCTTCTTCTTCCCATTCTATGTCTACATGATTTCCCCCCTTTTTTATTTATTTAGTTCTATATTTTGGTAAATATATATTCCCTATAAATATATATTTACCTATTGCATATATTTACATAATAAATATTGAACTAAATGAATACAAAAGGGGAATACACACACAAACACACATTGATACATTTACATGCATTGATGTATTTGATTCCTTTTATATAATATCCATATAAAATACAATGCAAAGCATTTGCATTTATTTGATATAATATTATACCAGTGATAAATATAACTATTGTATATATATATATATATATATATATATATATATATATATCATTAATATACACACAGCACCCCATATTGACAGAAAAACACAGAATTGTTGACA
>JAUMHE010000051.1:5403871-5422036 GCA_032359235.1 Enteromius mattozi
ACAAAGAGTGAAAAATTTAAGGGGGTCTGAATACTTTCCGTACCCACTGTATATATATATATATATATATATATATATACTGTATATATAATATCTATAGATACATTTGACACATTACATTTGTTAACATATTGTATAACATTCATTATATTAATTTATGCATAAGACTTGAGGTTATGCCAATTGTAGTGATGCTGCCATAAAGGAAGGAGAAGGAGAAATTCTAAAATTAAAATCATTAAAATCGGTGATAGACAAATTTGTCATGGAAATGCATGTATTATATCATGTAGGATTTCTGTAGGAATTACATTACATTATGTAAGAATTTTTCAGCCAATCTCACAGCAATTCGTACATATTTTACAAGGTGGCTAATTTGTACGAATTTGTACGACTTCACTTGTACACATTCGTAAGATTTTTGCTAAATCGTGTGAATTTTATGAGTTATTTGTATGATTTTGTATGAATGACCAACACCTAACCTCACCCCTAAACCTACCCACCACTGGGGTTTAGAAACATCTTACAAAATCGTACAAGCAAGGTCATACAAATTCGTACAAACCTTGCCACCTTATATGTACAAATTGGTCGTAGGACTGTGTTGGCTTCAGATTTTTGGACCCCATTGACTCTTTCTCAATCAATAATACCACAATTAATCAGATGTTCTTTCTCACCTGTTACCTCCTCCACTCCCACTGTAATGGGCTCAGATTCTGCACTGGGCTCTCCGACTCCATATACATTAACAGCTCGAACACGGAACTTGTACTGACGATCGGCGAGAAGGTTCTGGACGTGGTATGAAGTGCTGTTACAGGAGGTGAGGTCAATCCACGTGTTGTCAATCGAATTCCAGATCTCCAGGTTGTAGGACTGGACAATGCTGCCTCCATCATAAGTGGGGCCGTACCAGGAGAGGGTGAGCGAGGACTTGCGGATGTCCGAGGCAGCAGGGATGCCGGCAGGGGGATCTGGCTTATCTGGGACAAAGATTTACATCGAAGAGGTCAGCATTAGTTATACAGAAAGCAATGCATAGAAAGATAGGGAGATTACTAGTAAATATGCTTTATGTCAGTATGTTGCATCAAAGTGGTAAATACAGTCTCTCATAATAAAATCTTCCTCCTTCCTGCTTCTCATTATGTGTCTCTTCCTGTCTTTGCTTACTCCCATACCTACGATAGTAAGGTTGAGTGAAGCCTGCTTGGTACCAAATTTATTCTGCAGTTCAAGAGTGTAGCAGCCACAGTGATCTTGGTCACTCGCTGCAATTGTCAGGTGGCTGCTGTTCTCTGTGGTCTCTATGGAAATGCCCCCACTTTCTGGCTGGATCTAAACAGGAGAAGAGTATACAATGTGTCTCAGTATATAATATAGGACTTTAGGCTTTCTTCTTTTCATTTTTAACTCTTCTTTAACAATTTTTTTATATTAAACATATACACCAAGTAATCATAAAATCTAAACTTATCCTTACTACTGAAATTATTCAGTTTTTCAAAGATTTTTTTTCAGTCAGCCTAAACTCTAGAAAACAACATGTAAAAATCACAATAGGCAACAGCCATACAATTCTCATTTCACCATCATCTTACATTAGTTCCCAAAGTGCAACACAACATGAGTTCTGCATAATCTCTGCTTCGTTTTATACATTAATGTATCAGTTCATTTGTTTTATACTACGAATGCTTCAGTGAATCAGCAATGAATCAATCAGTGGTCTCTGAACTTGACGAATCACAAAAACCAATCATGCTAATGACACATAAGGATGCAAGTCTGCTCACAATGTGAGAGGGGAAGTGAATATAAAATGCTTATGCAACCAGCAAAATTCGGTGGCACTTTATTTTAAGAGCCAATTTTTGCCATTAAGATCATTATCTATGACTTTTGCCTCAATAAACTCCTAATTTGCCTGTTTATTATTACGGTAGTTGTTAAGTTTAGATATTGGGTAGGATTAGGGACATATAATTTGGTCATGCAAAATATGCGCTTTAGTACTAATAAACAGCCAACATGTTAATAACAAAGCATGCTAATAAACAACTTGTTAATAGTGAGAATTGTTCCCTACACTCTCAGAAATAAAGGTACAAAAACTTGGGCGGTACCTTTTCAAAAGGTACATGTTTGTACCTAAAGGATTCATTTTGGTACCTTAAAGGTACAAATTAGTATCGCCCCAGTGACAGATTTTGTACCTTTATTTCTGAGAATGTGTAATAAATTTGGTAACACTTTATTTTAGGGTCTCTTAACTAGTTACTTATTAGCATGCATATTACTAGAATATTAGCTATTTATTAGTAGTAATTAAGCACATATTAATGCCTAATTCTACATGACCTTATTCTACATCCCTAATACCCAATACTTAACAGCTACCTTACTAACTAAGCAGCAAATTATTAATTGAGGGAAAAGTCGTAGTTAATGGTGAATAAGTGTTCCCTATTCTAAAGTGTTACATTAAAATGGTTTCCCAAAATTCTTTATTAAATAATTTTCACTTTCTATTAACAGTAGCAGCTGTTCAGTTGACATATGCTCTATATCTTCACAACTCTTCTCTAAAATAAAAGTGCATGTTGTCTTAGACAGTCAATCAAAAGTCAGGCAATACAATAAAGCTATTAAAATTAAATTATTCAATATGTTTTTTTCTATATTACAATAAAAGGACTATTGATAGTTCAATTAAATACATTTCTATTTATCTGAATATCAGTTAACTGACCAATAGTACTTTATGTAACATTGATTCAGTTAACTGTGTTAACTGTGAATTGATACTGAGCCCCAAAAAAGGGTACTAGAATCAATGAAATCAGTACAAAAATCCTGATCAGAGTACTATCTTTTGTCCCAAAATTGTTTTCGAAAAGTATTTTTACAATAAATATTTGTGCTCTCAATTTTAGATTAAATAGGTGCTTAGTGCTCACGTGAGAAATTTAATTAAAAGTTGTCTTCATTTCAGAAGATTTGGACCCAATAATTTGTCATTGTACAAATTCTCTGTTCTTACCGGCTTTTTAAATTTGAGCCAGGTGCAAGTTATGGGTGCCGTCCCTCCAAAGTTGCCCAACAGCTCCACCTTTTCTCCTGCCCTGATCTTGTGATCTCCAGGGAACTGCAGAAACTGTGGCGGAGAACCTGCATGCCATCATAAGCAAACATAGGTTCATATTCAACACTCTCATGGAAAATAGTTATTCCGTATTTTCTCTCTCTGTCTGTCTACTATCAGTATTCTGCAAGACAGCTTATCACACAAGAACGTGTCTCTGTTCGAGGCCTTCAGGTCAAATATTTCTTGGGCCTGTATGGTTATGTAAGGGATAATGGGAGAGTAATCTTACCCTGTTTGGGGGGAGCTGGTTTCTTCTTTATTCTGGCTTCATCTGCAAAAGAGAGAGAGCATGTATTGACATAAAATAGCATTTTTAGCTAAACATATTTAAATAATTATTAAAATAAACATTCCATGAAAGGGATAGTTCAGCCAAAAATGATCATAGTTTTTACTCCTCCTCATGTTGGCTCTCAAATTAGTTTTCTTTCTTCTACGGAACACAAAATAAGATATTCTAAATTACTGTTGAGTTCCATGGAAAAAAAAGAAATGAAAGAAGGAAGAAACATTTTTTTATACTGGAGGAACTACAAGCATTAATAATGATTTTTTGAATTCAAATATCAAATTTTCAAAACAAATATTAATAATGTAATTTGTAACACCTTTTTTAAAAAATATATTAGCATTGGTTAGGCTGTTTTTTAAAGAGACAGTTTGCTCATATTATAAATATAATATCTTATTTCTTTTATTCAAGAAGATATTCATCAATAGGTTTATATTTTGTTTTATGATAGCAATGATTTTAAACTGGTAATTGTCAAAGAGGTTTTTATAGAGGCTATTATCTCAAAAATGGCATACACATACACTATAAAAGAAAAAGGGTTATGACATGTGGAGTCATGTGGAGACATGTGTATTGCATTTTTATTATAGGTCTAATATGAAAAAAAAAGAATATTAATATGATGCATAATTTGGAAAAAAATGAGTGAAGTCACAAAACAGTGTGATATTATATGTATCGTAATACCCATGAGTTATATTGCAGGAATTTTAAATGTTATTTTCTTGCTTATTGATAATAATAATAAATAAATTGATAAATAATAAACTCTTTGTTCAGTAAAAAAACCAAGCAATGCAGATGTAAAAAATTTCCAGCAATCAACTCTGTTCACATAACTGAAATTTCATTCGACACATTTTCAAAGGAAATAACTATAGTCAACATTTTTCTAAGAACTGACAGGAGTTCTAAGGAAACTGCTGCTCCCGATCAGCATCCAGAGCGAGAGAGAGTGTCTGTGCGGACACTGTCTTGCTGGAATTCCCCTTATACGGACATGCTAAATATAGGGTCTCCAAGATCCAGGAAGCTGTGGCTCTCTCTCTCCACTATTTATTTAAGGTTTGATCGCCGTCAAGAAACAATGCAACATGTAAACCCCACTAATACTCCAGCACACTCCAAACAGAGAGACTGAGAAAGGGGGAGAACGGGGTGAGGAAGACAGAGAGGACAGTCAGATCTTTATGTGTTTCAGCTCACAGAAGTCTACCATTTTAGGCCTTCTCTTCATCTTCAATTGCTTCTTTCCTCTCTTTCATTTTCTGTCTTATGCTTGGACACACCTGAACTTTTTCCACAAGCACTGTGGGAATACAATGTTCTCTGTTCTGGTATTTGCCACTAGCATGCTTTTCGTGCACTAAATTGTAAATCACTTTGACATTGTTTGTTAAGAACATAGCTGCAATGTAAATGTGAGCCACTTAGAGGCTGCTATGCTTATGAAATACTAGAAGACCAAATGCAGCTGGTTGCCTATTGTTCCAAAACAAAATCGGCTGAGTTTATTTTCTACTCTATCGTGATCACATGGATTAAAATGTTGGATCTAGTGTGACCATTGTGTTAAAAGCCGGAACAAAACAAAGAGGCAAACCATTTGAGCACTATAGATACAATCTGCCATCAGATACTGTGTGATGGAAATCCTCTTTGGGAGTTTATATAGAGGGCGTGTGATGACTATTGTTCCCGTCTGTAAGGTCAGCTTCTCACATGACAAATATTTTTGAAAGGGAAATTGTAATTAAATGTTCACTAAATATGTAATAGAATAAAGGACTTTTGCCAACAATTCCAGATGATTAAGGACATCCAAAGGAGAAAATGGACATTAACTGTGAAGACAGTTTTTAATACAAACAATGGATTCCTATATATATATAAAGAAATATATACTACAAATCTCAGATGTATGATTGTTTACAAAATTTCACTATGTTATTGCCCAGCTCTTTATTTAAAGTATGTCCAGCTTTGTCTCCAATTATGTCCATATTTATCCACATACACTTATGTAGACCAATACATAGAATATCTCAACTGCTTTTATCATGACAAAATGTAAAGTATATTGTCATTCAGCTCTAATTTATGAATGAATACGACTATAAGGCATGGCCTGACATGACTAGATTTTCTTTTAAAGGTGCTCTCATAAATGGACAGTTCACCAAGACATGAATTTTTTGCTCATCATCGTTATCTGTTCCTTTCATACCCTCAGTGTCAAAGCTGACCATGAAAACATAGTCCATGGTCTGCTTCTATGTATAATTTTGGAGCATATCAACCCTTTGGTTCCCTTACACTTTAATGAGTAAGAGAGCAGCATGAAAATTCTTTAAAATGACTCCTTCCACAAATGGAAGACAAGTTGAGTTTTTTTTTTCCTAATTTGGAAATGACATGAGGTTGAGTAACAGATTAATGACATTTCATCCCTTTATAAATAAGATATTAACATAGCACAAGTAAACAGGCCACGACATGTGTCCTTACTCACTTTCTGTAGTGGGAGTTGCAGAAGAGCTCTTCCTGTTTTTCTTATCTGCTGATGGGTCTGATGGATCTAGAGGAATGCAAAAAAAAAAAAAAACAACAACTTTATTTCACATAAATCTTAATTCTGAGTTTCGCAGGAATTTGACATTGTTAGTATTGTTACTGGGTTATTGGTAGTACACCCTCACTTAAAATTATATGATTCCAATGACATGCATAAGGAGAATTCTAGAAGACAGGACACTTACCATCTACAGTGACCATACAGGAACACTCTGCTTTACCATGTGCATTCTCTGCCTTACATGTGTAGCGTCCTTCATCCTCTGGTAGAGCCTTGTCGATTGTGAGTGAACACTTTTCACCTGATATAAAATAAGAGGCAGCATTCAATGACAAGTGTATGTGACAACTAAATTGTTTTAAAGACAGAAGGTTATTATAAATTGAAACGAAATGCTGGGATTATACATTGTAAAACCTCTAATGCCAGCTATGTTGACAGCCTTAACAGCTATTGAGGCTTGACTCTGATAAATTAGATACTTGATTTCCAAAAATAGTATAAATAAAAAGTATAAAGGAATGGAATAGTGGAATAGTCTACAGCATTTTTCCGTATTTATCCCAAGGCTTCAAATTCTTTGAGTTTTTAAATAAATAAATAAATCATTTTTATGCAAATGATTCCACTTTCACAAATTACTAGTAAATACATCACCACAAATATCTGAAAAAAAGTAAGAAAATCGTTCAGTCTTTTTTTCTATTAGTTAGTTTTAAAGAAGAATTAAGTTAATAATATTTTGCATTCCCAACACAAGTCGTAGGAATGTTCTTATCTTTTTTCTTAAGATTGTTCTAGAGAAAAAACCTAAGACAAAAAAAAACTGTTTCCTGAAAGGAATATTCTTAAGAATCAGTATAAATAAGGTAATTAGTTACCATAACATCCAACTTGCCTTAACCCCCAAAAGTAAGATGTTCAACAAATTTATTTGGTTTAATATTAAACCTGTCACCTCTTTCTTAAGAATTTCTAAAAAGATAAAATATCTCAGAACTTAAGAATTGCACTTTCACAATTGAACATTTTTACAAACAAAAAGAAGATTTTGATGAATCCGTACCCTGCTTTCTAAACATAAAATCGACCAAAACAACCAAGAGCCTAAAGCACTGGATAATGTAGGGGACACCCATAACATCCCTGTTTGATTTAGACTCACAGGGAATCCTCCATTGCTATTTCAGAACTTTCTAATTGCGACCCATGTCATCATTCTGTCTCATGTCAGTGGAAGGGGTTAGAGAGACCTTAAAACCTCAGATCAAATAACCTAATGTGAATGAGCTCAAGGAACTAAGATAACACTCGCTGAGTGCTCCAGTTGGCAATGAATCTGCCTCAGCTTTAACATCATTCCTCTCAGCATGTGATTTACAACACAGCTCAAGTAGGGACTTTAGGAAAAGAGGTTTTAAAGCTGTCCTCATCATTAAATAACTCTACAGACCCAATGTAATCAAACTTTATTGGAGCTGTCTCACATTTGTTAATCAAAAGACATAAAGAACTGTGTAGAAAATTATTGCATTGTACATTGTGGTCAAATAAATCTACTTTCATACCTTCCTGTGATAAGACAATGAACTTGGATGCCTTCACAATTTTCCCATCAAGAATCCAGGTGATGACAGCTTGGGGGTCAGAGGTCACCTGACACTCTAACCTCAGCCTCTCTCCATCCACCACAGCGATGTCACTGAGGGGCTGTTTGAAAATGGGCAGCTTTCCCGCATCCTTCTCTCCTCCATTCACAACTTTTGCCTTTTTGTCGTTTGTCTCTGTTATCTGTCCATCAGTTGTCTTCTTCTCTGGGCTGGCTTTGTCCTTTTTCTCAGTTGTTCCTGCATCAGTGCAGCTAGCTTTTTTCTCAGTTGTTGCACTTTCCTTTATGTTAACCTTTTTATCAATTGCACCACCATTTACGCCATTGACATCACTTTGGTTTTCCTTCTGTGGAGTCTTGGGTGCTAGCTTTGATGAGTTCTGTTCATTCTTCTCAGTCTTCTCTGGTTCTGGTGCTTGCTTCTTGTTCAGGAGGGACCTGAAGTCTGAAGGTGTGCTGCTTGGAGGTGGAGTGGCAGCAGGTGCTTTGGGTGAACCATCTTTCTTGTTGAGCAATGACCTAAAGTCAACCTTTGCTGGGGTGCTTGTCTTGATCTCAGACCCTGGCTTAGGCCCTGAACGGGGCTTTAGAGCTGCCCTAAAGTCTGTCATCTGGCTTCCTTTGCTAACCTCTAGAAATTAAAACCAAATTTATGAAAGCTCCTTTTGTCAGTCCCTCTCAGCTCCTTTGGTAGGTGTTCCTTCAAGCTGTAAATGAATACGGATGTCCAGTTGTATGAACGTTCCTTCACGATCCCACTGGTCCAGTGACTTTATGGAGGTCCTGCTCTGTCTGTGGTCACTGTGCAACTCTCTGTTCTCCCCACTCAAACCACTGCTGGGACAACCCCTCTGGTCCAGAATGAAAGAGGGAGGAGAGAATAGAGGGTAGAGAGAGGACATAGAGAAGGAAGGAGAGAGATATGTGAGGGTGGGGAGTGGAATTGGATTGTTTAAAAGCTTAGACTCCATTCTATAATAGGTTAATTGGAGACAGGAACACATTTCATATCTGTGTGGCATCAAAGGGGGAGCACCATTGCCTTATTAGGGAAACACTTCCAGTGCATGGGCATGAGCACAACAGAACAGAGCTAGGAGGTAAACAGAGGGCAAGATAGCATCAGAATCTGATACATTATTAGTATGTTATGAACACAAATGCAAACTTTTACTGAAAGGCATGATTTTTTTAATAATCTGAAAAGAACAAGAATCTCACTGTTCCTTTGGTGCTTGGACAGAAACCAGAAAAGAAGTGTTCTTGATTATTCCATGGGTGTTTCTTTGGATGCTCCTAACTTGTTGACCTCTCTATAAATGGGGGCCCCTCATTGGGCCATTTTGAAGATGCATTTCACCAATCAGAGTTGACTTGCATGTCTGCAACAGTTTATTAAAATGTTACATGGGCAGCCTTATATGGCTATGAACTTCTCTGTAACTCTTCTACTTGTGCGTGTGTGTGGAAGATGGACTCATCATGGGAATGTCTCCTAGATAAAATAGCTTCCTGTGCTGTTTTGCTTCACCACAAGGTGAATTGGTGAGTGAATTTTCCATTGCTGCTGGTGTGAAACAGTCAAACTCACATCTTTAAATTAATCTCCCTTATATTCTGTAAAGTTCCAGTCCTCAATGGCAATCCCAGGGGTCTTAGAGATGATAACCATAATTATCAGATGGAATGTGATGTCATGAGTCAACAGGTCTGATCGGATGCAGCTATTAACATCTGATGATTAGAAATACATTTAAATAGGAGATTTAAAAGCAAAGTCTCACTCTTTGTTGCAAAAAGCTGAAAATGCATTGTGTGGGATTAGTCAGCAAAATTCCAGATTCTATTGTTAACAACAAAACAATGGTAAAGGATACATCATGAAAAGACCATCGCTGCTTTATTCTGGGATTTATCGCATTGTGGGGGAACATTAACCAGACTTATAAGGAACAAACAAAAAGGGTGAGCATCTCATTTTTAACTGCCATCCATTTATACGCTATATCCTTGAGCATTTCCACAGCTTTACTCTGCATGTTATAAACATCTCTCTTAGAGTGGAATCTATAAGCTCATCTATTTTTTACACTGTAATCAAGCATATACCATGGAGAAGACTGTTTTTTAAAGCATTAATTGTTCAAAATAAAGCAAACTATCATAAAGAAAGAAACATGTAACTTTAGAACATCGCTTTTATTAACCTTTATAAAGTTCAGCTAAATTATTCACATAAAGTGCTAAGTTCAAAGTCAACATTTCACACATACTTTGCTAGTGTTTATTTGCACAGGCCTCAAACTGGTAAACGGTGACTGTCTACAGGCTGCATTTATTGTAGGAATTAGTTCTGCTAAACATTCAAAAACAGAAACAGTCCAACAATAATTATTTATTCAAAAGCAAGCAAAAGGCCATCACTTATTCCTTAAAGAACACCCACATTACTAACACGTGACTTTATTCAAATTGCTTATCATGCTAAAAAGCCCTTAAAGAAGGGAATCAATTTTTATTTTTATTTTTTTTAACTGTTTTAAAGCTACAAGCTGAAATATGTAAGATGTTCCTGGCAGTTGTTTGCATTTTAGGATTAACTGGATGAAAATAACTAACTGGAGAAAAAAACAAACAAAAAAAAATCATGAAGAATGTTCTAGAATGAAGAGCATAAGCATGGGTTAGGTGGATACTCTACCTTTTAAATATGACAATAGTAGTATATATAAGAATGTGTATTGAAGGTGAGATATCAAATCATTGCACAGTAATCTTAAGCCTAAACAATTCTTATTGCTTGCAAAACGTATTATATACTCGATGTGCAAATAAACTTCAATATGATTTAAAAATGTATAAATTAGCAAATTCTATGATCAAAACTAGAATCTCAGTCAATGTTTTTGGCTTTTAGAGACTATATAAACTGCATTTTCTCTCAAAAGAGTTAACAAGATAGCTTGTCTCAGTGACGCCATGGACTACATCCAATATAGCAATAAACAAGTCAAGATGGAAGTACACAAGTGAGAAATTTCTTATACCAATAATAAACTCTCATCTCCTCCTTGGATTTAAATCATGACAATACCCATGACACATTCTGAAATAGTAAAACAACAGTGAGTGTGAGAGAACGGAGAGGGCATCCCTTAATATTCATGCCGAGAGTGGTGTGAAAGGAACATTACTATATGCTTTGTGTCTGAGAATGGAGAGGCTCTCATCTGGGGCAGACAAGCAAGGGGACACTGTTTACAGAGCAGCTTGTGTGGTCTTTCTTCTTCTGAGACCAGAACCTTATATGTCCATAAAGACTTAAACCTCCAGATCAATCAGCACTTCTCATACCAGTTATGAGTCAAGGGTTCTGCATACTGTTCACCAATGACACTTTTCAGAGTATGTTGTCGGGTAATATATAAAGTTTTACATTTCACTTTGAAACATGGATGTTAGTTAAATCATCACTTCATGATTCATAGGTGTTCTACTATACTGCCCTTCATATGGTTTTGGTATACTGACAATGACACTCCCTCATTTTTTATTTAAATTAATTTAAATATTTTTTGTATTAATTTTAAGTTATTCAAAAATACATTTATGTAATTCACACTTTTAACACACTTCTATTTCTTAACACACAACTTCTGTTATTTGTTGTTTTCACCTTAATAATATATATATTTTAAATAAATAAATGATTATACATTTTTAATAAAAAATGATTCTAAAATGATTTTAATGATTTAAAAAAAACATAAACATTATGCACACTCACTCAGACCAAGGAAAGTACTTTTGTACTTTTTACATGATAAACATTTTACATTTTAGAGTCATCAGAAAATGGTTATAAATGTTACACTTTGGTGAAAAACGCTCATAAATGTAGACTAGACATAAAATTCTGTAGACAAACATAAAATTCTGCCCCTTACCACAACATTTATGTAAAAGCTTGCCATAACATTACAAAATTTTAATATTATGAATTAATAAAGAACCCCTATCAATAGTCAGGTTTAGCTCCTTTTTATATAAGTTAACAGTTATTTTTTAAGTCTCAGTCTAATGTGGACTAATGTGGAATTTCCTTCTATCTCACTCTCGCTTTGTCACACACTTTCATCACATGCATGCTACACCCAACTCCACCCCCCATACACTAATAAAGACAGTTACATAAAATGGTAGATTTGCCTAATTTGAATCTGAAAAGACTGATTAACACTTGGTTAACTGCTAGTTAGGCACAAGTTCTTAAGACACAGTCTTAACATAGTGGCGGTTTATGCAACTGACCCCAGTTCAGTAAACTTTCACAGAAGTTAACAGAAGTAGGAAATAATTGTTAAGTTACTTAATTATTATATGTTATATCATATTATATTTTATGTTGATTATTTTCGAACTAAAGGAAATGCAAAAAGTGCTGCAACCTCTCCCCTACATACAAAACAATTTGGTATGTATGAATTTGAATATGTTTTTGTTTGTTTTTTTACCTTTTTACAATGCATTTTCTTTATTATTTTCTTTATATTTATTATATTCATTATTCAAATATCATTAATTGTCACTGACAGTTGTAAACAAGACTAGACTTGGGAAAAAGACTAGGTCTGCCATCTTGTGGCAGAAAATTTGAGCCAACTGATCTCATGTGAAATGAGGTGAGAGAGAGAGAAACGTTAAGAAATATTTTCTGTTATCTGTCTATAATATATGAGAATCATGAGGCTGGCATAGTGCTCTTTATTAAATCTTATTTAATGCTTGTTTGACCTAAATATGGAACCACTGGACCACTGTGTACATAAGTTGACCTATATCTCCAGACAGACGACCTGATTGGTAAGTGCAGCAAGCACGTCACAGTGGGCGGGATTAGAGCACACTCACTTCCGCATTACTATATACTGAATGGATTTAATAAAACTGGTTGGTTAAGCTGAAGTTGAACAAGTTTTAAACGCAGTTTAGCGTTGTCAGGAAAAAATTTTTATTTCTTAAGCAACACTGATAACTAACGTTATTTATTTTCATAAACAGACTTACATGCAGTAATTAAATAAAAACTAGACGTGATATAATCAGTGCACTAAATCAGTATTCATCGTCGTAAAGAGTGAACTGCCTTATAACTGAAACATGTTAAAAGCGATTATCCTAATTGGGGGCCCTCAAAAAGGTGAGATTTTAGTTATTTTTTTAACTGTACGAATGTAAGATGAATGAGACCGCAACAACATTATCACATATGATGATGACGTGGCGCAAAAGACTAAGCAACGTAATAGCGTCTCATGTGATAAACTCGAATTAGCTGTACAAAGTTACCGTCTTAAAACTAGCAGATATGCTGATATTAAAACCTGTTTGAAAACGCATTTCATAAAAATTGCCCTTCGTTTAGGTACCAGGTTCCGCCCCCTGTCATTCGAGGTGCCCAAACCACTGTTCCCAGTGGCAGGAGTTCCCATGCTGCAGCATCACATAGAAGCCTGTGCCCAAGTAAGACACTCTAGAATATGTTCAGATCACATGTACAAAGGTAAAGCCAAATACTTTTGACTGTTATCAATATCTGCGTTTAAAGTTTGCCTCATTTTATTCTCTTACAGGTTCCTGATATGAAAGAGATCATACTAATAGGTTTTTATCAGCCCAATGATGAGCTAAACCGCTTCATTTCTTCTGCGCAACATGAACTTAAAATCCCAATAAGGTAGATATCAGTTCAGATCAGCAGATGTTTCAAATAAGGACAAATGTAAAATTTATTGTGTTATAGAAAACAGGTGATTGCTACAATATTGATATTTTGTCTCATCTGACAGCCCTGTAATTAAAAAAAAAAAATCATATACATAGGCTTATGCACACAATTGATTTCTTTTTGAATCTGAAGGTACTTGCAGGAGTTTGCTGCCCTTGGTACAGGTGGTGGGATTTATCATTTTCGTGACCAGATCCTGTCTGGGGGTCCGGCTGCATTTTTCCTCATGAATGCTGATGTGTGCTCCGAGTTCCCCTTGCAGGAAATGCTCCGGTTCCACCGTCAGCATGGCGAGAACCATTGTGGAGTCTTACTTGGAACTACAGTAGGTTTACGTTTAGGTTTACGTCCATAAATGCAGTTATACTCAAAAATTCAAGATTTTGGGGCAAAAAGGTTAATGTATGAGTATTTTTTTTCTCATATTTATATAATACCATAAGCGATAGAGTATCATTAATTAAAAAAACATTCTAGATAGTTGACCCAAAATGCAAATTCTGTCATCAATTACCCTCGTGTCATTTCAAGCCTGTATGACTTTTTTCATTTGCACAACATATAAGAAGGTATTTTGAAGACTTTTGGTAGTTAAGCTGTTTTGGTTACCAATAGCTTTCATTGTATGAACAAAAAGTACTGAGTTGTTTCTCAAATTATCTTCTTTTATATTCCATAGTTTATGTTAGGCCATTGAAGCCTAAACATTTATGTGTAATAAGCGTTATATTGATTTAAATGAAAGATTTCTTTCTAAAGCTACTATCTATAATGTCTACTTGATACTCTCTCATTTAACACAAAAATGGTTTTAAATTATCTTAATTAGATTAATTAATCAACACATCATGTAATTACTTAGACTAAAATTTTAATCTACTGACAGCAACTATTAATATAATATAATATATATGTAATACTGTTCAAAAGTCAAAAGTTGTTTTTTTTTTTAAAGAGATGTCTTATGTTCATCAAGACATCATTTATTTGATCAGTAATACATAAATATCAGTAATATTAAAAAATATTACTTTTCTATTTTAATATATTTTAAAATGTAATATATCACAATATGCTTTGATGGCAAAGCCAATATTCATTCAAAAATCATACTTAATCATAATTAATATGCTGATTTGGTACTCAAGAATTTTTTTTTAGCAATGTTGAAAACAGTGGAAACAGTGGTAAATTGTTTCAGGATATTACTATATCTCTCTCATTGCAGGCCAATAGAACACAATCTCTGAACTACGGCTGCATTGTGGAAAACCATGAGACAAATGAGGTACTATAAATATGTACAAGATCATTTCCTTGTACACTAATTCATATGATCTGATTGGACAATCATTCCATCAATAAATGGCATTAAGAAGATACTTACATTTTCACATTAATTATCACTCATTTCTTTCAGGTGCTCCATTTTGTGGAGAAACCCAGTACTTTTGTAAGTGACATTATCAACTGTGGGATCTATTTGTTCACACCAGATATTTTTGGCCATATTGGGACGGTTTTCCAGAGGAACCAGCAAGAGAGGATCCAGTGAGTGTTACTGACATAATTCAGCCTCTAAACTGCTTTGCAGCCTTCACTGGACAGATTTATGTATAATAATAGGTCATCCTGACCTGTTTGTGCTGAAATTAGTTATTTATTTCCACAGGGAAGAACTCACTAATGGCAAGCAGATGCCAGAGGTGATTCGGCTAGAACAGGACATCTTTACAACCCTAGCAGGACAGAAAAAACTCTTTGTCTACAAAACACAGCATTTCTGGAGTCAGATCAAGTCTGCAGGGTAAATCTGCATTTCTCTCAATTTTAAGCTGTAATCTTCCTTTTCTGTCACTATTTCTTATGCATGATGTTATGTAACGTAACACAGGTCAGCAATATATGCTAGTCGTTTGTACCTCAAACAGTATCATCAGACACATCCTGAAAGACTGGCCACAAACCAACATGGAACGCCCAAAATAATTGGTATGTTGCATTAAGCATTCTCTCTATATTTCTATAGCTATATTCTAGCTATAGTTGTATTATATGCAGCTACAAGGTCACTAAAATTAGTTTTTCACCTTCAGGGGATGTTTATATCCACCCTACAGCAAACATCGATCCATCTGCTGTGGTAAGTACACGGACAAGAAGTTATATACAGTAAATATATGCTACTACATTGTATTCAGTTTCTTTCTCCCCATTCAGCTGGGTCCTAATGTTTCCGTTGGTAAAGGGGTGACAATTGGAGGAGGTGTAAGAGTGAGGGAGTCCATTATTTTACATGGAGCCATATTACAGGTAAAGTGGGTCACTCTTGTGTTCACATTTGCCACAGTGACAATCAGACATTGGCAAGAAATGTGACATTGATTATTATTTAATATATGGGTCTCTGTTTCAGGATCACTGTTGTGTGTTGAACAGTATTGTTGGGTGGGACAGTACAGTGGGGAAATGGGCAAGAGTAGAAGGAACTCCGAGTGACCCCAATCCCAATGACCCATATGCCAAGATTGACAGCGAGACTCTGTTCAGGGATGGAGGTCTAACCCCATCCATCACCATTCTTGGTATGAAGATCTTGCCTCTATTATAATCTACATAGATAACTTAATATAATATAAAATAATATAATAATGTTTTTAAATTTTAAAATATTCTTAAATGTTATTTTTAAAGAATGCTCACCAAGACCACATTTATTTGGTAAAAAAATAAATAAAAATAGTAATATTGTGAAATATTATTACAACACTTTTCTGTTTTCATTTATTTTGAAATGTAGTTTATTCCTTTGGCAAATCTGAATTTTCAGCTGCCATTACTCCAGTCTTCAATGTCACATGGTGCTCAAGAAATATATATTTTTAATATTATCTGTTTAATAAACTATTGTTTTATTTATTTTTGTGTAAACATTGGTACATTTTTTTCAGGATTCTTAAAACAATATAGTATTTAAATCTCTGTAACAATATAAATTATTGTCAGTTGAAATTGTCAAAAAATGTCATTTTAGATCAGTTTAAAGCATCACTGAAATATAATTTTACTGATTTTAAACTTTTGAATGGGTAATATAATTTTTGACCCTGGACCATAAAACCTGGACCATAAAGTCATAAGGGTCCATATTTGAAAAATTGAGATTTATACGTCATCTGAAATGGTTTGTTAGGATAGGACAACATACAACTACTATTATTACAACTATTTGAAAATTAGGAATCTGAGGGTGCAAAAAAAAATCTAAATATTAAGAAAATCGTCTTTAACGTCATCCAAATTAGGTTCTTAGCAATGCATCTTACTAAACAAAAGTTAAGTTTTGATATATTTAAGATAAAAAATTTACAAAATATCTTCATGGAACATGATCCTCACTGGCATAAAAGAAAAATCTATAATTTTGACCCATATAATGTATTTTTGGTTTTCGCTACAAATATAGCTATGCTGTCTGGTTTTGTGCTCCAGGGACACATTTAATATAGCCATGTTGTAACTGCACTGATAATCTAATGAGTGTTTTAAACACATAAATATGTACTGGTTGGTTTCTTCCAGAAGGTGGAGCTGTTCCTTAAGAAGTTATAACAATCATCTTGCTACTGCATGTGTATGTGTATAACAGTTTTTCCACAACAGGAAGTATGTCTGACATTCTGTACTCTGTTTTTTCCTTCTAGGCTGCAATGTGAATATTCCATCGGAGGTCATCATTCGAAACGCTATCGTCTTGCCTCATAAAGATCTCAACAGGAGCTTCCAAAACCAGATTATCCTATAGAAGACACTTTCCTCTACTGTCTTTCTGAATCAACACTGTACACTGGGTCATGTAGAAAGTATATAGTCTAAAGATTGCACAAAGTATTGTTTATTGTTCGTCATTATTAAATGTTTATGTATTTGGCAGTTCAGAGAAAATGAGCCCACTTATGCGGTCAATTTATATTGCAGTAATATAGCGTGAATAATATGGTTTAATGGGATATTACATTTTGTATTTAATATCTCATTCCAAGTTGATACACCAGCCTTATACACATACAGTTTTATACACTAGATTTTACTTTTTATTTTAGTTTTATTCCAGCCTTTTCACTAAAATTAAGAGTGAGACATTTTTTTTTGAGGGCACATATTTTTTGGCAGGAATGGAAAAGATGGTGGTAAGAACAAAAATTGTTTTCAAGGGTTTTGTTTATTCCTGAATTATTTCTGTTTTCTGTTGCAACCATGTATTTAAAATCATCTAACAACAGAAAAATAGAAACAACATAACGTGGAGTTTTATTATGACAAATTGTCGAGTCCCCTGTGAGCACAAATTGAGCCTAATGTGTCTGTGTTTTAATTAAAAGATTTAATTTTATCGAATGTATCATAATGCTTTAAATGTGTAACTGGAGTTTACATATATCAATTTATTGAGGGCCATATGATTGACCAGTCTGACTGGAAGGAAACAGTGAGAAGAGACTGACAGTGGGTACGGAAAGTATTCAGACTCTTTTAAATTTTTCACTCTGTTATAGCCATTTGCTAAAATCATTTAAGTAAATTTTTTTCCTCATTCCTCATGTACACACAGCACCCCATATTGGCAGAAAAACACAGAATTGTTGACATTTTTGCAGATTTCTAAAAAAAACTGAAATATCACATGGTCCTAAGTATTCAGACCCTTTGCTGTGACACTCATATATTTAACTCAGGTGCT
>JAUMHE010000051.1:5428170-5455397 GCA_032359235.1 Enteromius mattozi
TAGATCTTTAAGTCCATCTCATGAAAAATCGGAGCAGAAACAAAGGTGTTGCGTTTATATTTTTGTTGAGTGTATATTACAAAAACAGAAATCAGTTATTTGAAATTGTAATAATATTTATTGTACTTTTTATAAAATAAATACAGGCATGTGAACATAAACATTATATTTAAAAATATAATCTATATTCAAAATCTTACCAACCCCAAAAATTTGAATGGTAGTAATATATAAATAACATGGACAAAAGCATTGTAAATTCAGATGTTTTAATCATGCAGTATACATTTACAAAATATTGAAAAAATGGATTGTTAAATTCAATCATGGTTAGGATGCCATCTTTGCAGTATTTAAATTCTTAACATTTCATCCCTGTTAGACTTTCCACAGTTAAAAGTTGGAAAGTGGAAGTGTTTAGAAACAGGAACAACTCAGCCACGAAGAAGAAGACCACAGAGCATGGTGCGTACAAGTTGATAATGCTCTGCTGATCCATAGCTGAAGAGTTTCAAACTGGCATTAGCTTTATGCAATGGGTTTCCATGGCTGCAACCAAGCCTCACATATATAATGCCAAGCACTGGATGAAGTGGTGTATAGCACTGGACTCTGGAGCAGTGCAAACCTCTTTTTCGGAGCAATGGCAGATGTCAATAGAACATTACCTGCCTGACTGCACTGTACATACTGTAAAGCATAACAAGACATCTTGGATGATGCTGCACGTCCAGGAACAGTTTGAGAAAGGCCTTTTGATATTCCAGAATTACTATTCCCCACTGCTCAAAGCAAGGTCCATAAAGACATGGCTGGATGAATTTGGAAGAGCTTGACTGTCCCACACAGAGCCATGCCCTCAACCTCATCAAACACCTTTGGGATGAACTGGAACAGGCCTTCTCATCCAACATCGGTGTCTGTCCTCACAAATGCTATTTTCGATGAATTGGCAGTCATCCCCACAGAAACACTCTTGTGGAAAGGCTTCCCAGAGGAGTGGAAGTGTTATAACTACAAAGTCCATGTTTGTGTAATGGTCAGGTGTCCCAGACTTATAGAGTATATACAGTTAAAGGAATAGTTTATCACTCATGTCATTCTAAACCTGTATGATTTCCTTTCTTTTGTTTCTGTATATAAAAGATGATGTTTTAATACATTTCTTAAGAATCTGGGATTTGGAAGAACTCAAATACCCTGTACTTACTGAACACATTTGGGATGAATTAGAACACTAGCTTTGAGCCAGGTCTTTCGCCCAACACAAGTGTCTGACCTCACTCACGAGGGGAAGCTATAGCAAATAGTGAACCAACTCCTTATTAATGTCTGTTGTTTTAAAATGACATATGAGCACATGTCTGTGGTGTATCGCTGCAGTACTAAAATTAATTTGAGCTTCAATATAAACATTTACACTGATCAGTCACAACAAAACCACCTTACTAATATAGTGGGTCCCCCTAGACCCAAAACAGCTCTGATGCATCGAAGGATGAACTCCGTGAGACCTGTGAACATGACCTGTGGTACCTGGCCCCAAGACAGTATCAGTATATATTTTTATATATGAGGTTTAAGGGATATACTGATATTGTCTTGGTGCCAGGCACAGCCACTGCCATGAGGAAATACTGCCATTAAGGGGTGTAACATCTTCCACAAAAATCTTTAGGTAGGTCAGGTGGTATGTGTCAAAGTAACATCCAAATGAATCCCAGGACCCAAGGTTTACCTTACTGCCTTCTAAGTGCATCCTCCTGCCATCTCTTCCCCAGGTAAATAATACACACTCACCCAGCCATCCTGATCAAAAATAAAATCTGATTCATCAGACTAGGAAACCTTCTCTCATTTCTCATGGTCCAGTTTTGATGCTCATATGCCCATTGTAGTGCTTTCAGTGATAGACAGGGGTTATCATGGGAACTCTGACTGGTCTGCAGCTATACTCAGCAAGCTGTGATGCATGCTGGCAGCTTTCTATTATGACCAGTATTACTTTTTTCAGCAATTCAAGCTACAGCAGCTCTTCTGTGTGATTCGACCAGATGGACTAGCCTACACTTCCCTTGTGCATTAGTGAGCCTTGGGCACCCATTACCTGATGCCAGTTCACCAGATGTTCATTTTTACAGCACTTTTGGCAGGTATTAACTGAATACCGCATAAACACTTGACACAAGACTTGACATTTGGGAGATGCTCTGACCCAGCCACCAGGCTAATGTCCAATCTTTTTGCTTGCCCATTTTTCCGGCCTCCAAAACATTAAATTCAAGAACATACTGTTCACATGCTGGGCAGAATATCCCACCCCTTGACAGGGGTGCCATTGTAATGCTATAATCAATGTTATTCACTGTCAGTGGTTTTCATGAATATTTGATTTGAAGATTTTTAATTTAAGCGTTACACAATAAATAAACAAAACTCCTGTCACATCAACCCATATACATTATCTTTGTTATGATTTGTATTTAAAGAAAAAAACACATCAGTTTTTCAAATATGTGATATGCAACTATTTTGGACATATTCCCTCATTAATTGGAGTTCTATGTTAATAAGGCACTGTGTTATCTGAGGACATTTCTGCCAGAGTGAACACATTAGTGAGGCTTTTATATTGTCCCACTGGCAGTTTGTTTATCCATCAGCTCTAATCCTATATTCAGTGGTTCATTGTATGATTAGCAGAAACATCATACCCCTGTGCCTGTCTGGCGTTGCATTTTGATTTAGGTCACAGGCATCATTTGCCTTGTTAGTCTTACACTATGATCACTAACTTAAATCAATTTTTCATGCTATTGTGATAATTCAGTGGGCTTTAATTGGTTAAAATACCACTGTAATTGAATCTAATGAGCCGTGGACTTTTGGCACTTCTTTGCATGATATCCCTAAGCATGGCGCTGTTCCTTTCACACAATGCATGCATTTAAATGTGCATTAATGCAAACACATTTGCATGCATCTTAACTGTTGTGGGTCAATGAATGTAACAGGATAATTGAACACTGTACGCTTGCACCCTAGAGACAAATCTTCAGCCATTACTTTTGTGTTTAACTCTTCATTAGAGGAATTAAAGCGTCTAATACAGTGCTTCGGCAGCAACCCTTAGGAAACTAGCAGGAGGTAAGAACAAAGGGCTTGTCTTGACTGTTTCATAACACAAGCTTTAAAAGATTTAAAATGGAGCATTAACTGTAGTTCCTGCTTCACCCACTCACTGCCTTTCCTAATGGCTCAGTTGGAGGTAGATGGCGAAATATATATTGTGTCCGTCTGTCTGCTGACGAGAAAATAATGTGTTTTTAAAGTGGTGACAGCACTTAAAGAGAGAGATGGAGAGAGTGAGTGAGCAACTGATGCGTAAGGGCCTAACTTACACAGCGTTGTCGTCTTTTCTACAGCAGGCAGGACCGCCGTAGGTTAAACTGGCTCATCTAATAGCTTGCATAACAGAGATCTGCAAATTAGTCTACTTTTTTAAACCTTTGCCTATGGTTTCTGAAATATTAAATAATATCCCAATTTAAAAACCTAACCTATCAATAATACACTCATTAGTGCTAAATATACCCAATGTTGGCTTTACAATTTTTCCATGTGAATGAGCAATGGATGTAAATTGGTATAATGTGAAAGATTGGTGAGATGCTTCGTATTCATGCACACATATCAACCAATTAGCCTCTGGACTTATCTTGCGTTATAGACTTATCTGACTGTTGCAGTCAGACTCAACAGCAATCCGTGTTAGTGAAAAAAACCCAGAGAATCTGTAATCTGAATGCGTTTTAACACCACACTCCACAGACTTGGCATTTTCGGGATAATCTTCTACCCTAAAGTTCTTTTCTACCGCACTAAAATCCTCTTAATGTACACTTAAAACATTATTGTGGAGCAGAGGAATAATTCTAGAAATTCTGAAACATCTACTCTTATTTAAAGACTGATAATCATGTGATCTTGCCCATCAGAAAACCTTTTAAGCGAGAGCTAAATTAAATTTAGAGTGCAGCCAGTGTTTTGTTCGCAGTCTTCGTCATATGTTCCTCTGTGGGTGAGAGAGATGAAAATGGGATAGGTGAAAGCAGGATATTATGTAAAATAAACAAATATACATCCCTAATCAAATTTTTCATATATGAGCATGCATGATGGAAAGCTGGTGGAATAAGACAAATGTCTTCTCATAAGATCTGCAAAAACAGGTCGGGATGTTTAATTAATCCTCGTAGATTGAGACTCATACAATCTGTTTTTTCATGCCTCACCTGTCTCTGTACGCTTTGATCTTTTAAACAAACCAAATGCTTTTTAACAGACACAAGTCTGATGACATGAAGTCTGAAGTGCCTGCTTTTAGCTTAAATTAAAACATATGGATATGACAATAAAACTTTACATCAGCTTTGTTAGTTTTAACTTTTATCCATCTGCTGCCTGTGACGTCAGTTCACAAAACAATGCAGCTTTCCAAAATGAGCTCTGTGTCTTTCAGAAATGGTCCATTGAAGACAGACATTGTTAGATTATTTTAATAAAAAAAGTAATTTTTTTTTTATAACTCTTCATATGGAATACATCTCACAAAAGCTAAAGTCAAAATGAATACGAGCAGAAATAATAATAAAAAAATAAATAAAAGAAAATCAGTAATCAAGTGGAAATTAATGGTCATATATTAAAGGCATCATAGGCTCATTGGAAAATTGTGCTGCTATCTACATGCACTTCAATCTCCAAAAACATACCTGCAGTAATGCACTGTAGCTGATATAAAAAGTAAAATTATTAGCCTGTCCTCCAAAAAAAAACAACAACAACTCTATAGGTCGTTTGTGCAAGTACCTTATTACGACCTATATTTACATTTTAAAGGTACGCACCTTCTAGCAGGCAAAAATCATGCAAAATCATAATTTAAAGAGTTTTATGAGCTCATTCGTTTTCTGGGTTTGAACTCCATGATCATGTCTCGTCTTATAATGCATGGCTCTACAAACTGAGCTACACCAACCACGAGCCACATGGCAGATAATAGTACAAAACATTAATATGCAAATGTCCTGTGGCCGATAGGGGTGCAATTGTAGTATATGCTCTGATGGGTTGTATTTCATTGCTATTGTACAGACGACCTATATGGGCATATTGGTTGGAGGACAGGTTGGAAATTATGATTACAGGGACAGATTTTGATTAATAAATGGTCTCTTGCATGGTAATTCTCATATTATGTCATCAATAAAATGTCTAAATTATCACATTTTGATGCTTGTGTGATGCTTTTCTGATATTGTAAACTTGCTTGATAGCCCACCTGATACAGCTTTATAATGCTGAGTGCCCAAATACAGGAATGAGTCATACGAAAAATAAGTTATGATAAGAGAATTTAAAGAATTACAGAAGCCAGCTGAAATGGCATGGTTGCTTCGGTAAATGTGTTTTTATCTCACATTTACATTTACATTAAAGCTAACAACATCGGTTAGCTTTAGGGTTTTAGGGTTTGTTATTTGACCGTGATTCATTTCTGAACTGCTGTTATATATACAAACAGCACAACACTTTTTTCCCCACATTCACATTAATCTATTTCAGATAAAACTGAATGCTTTTAGCAGAATTTACTGGACATCATTTTGCAAAAATCTTGCCACAGGTGGGTATTTCAAATGAGCTTTAGGTATACAGTACAAGTTAAAATCAGTGCTATACCAGAACGCAGGCATCAGGGAACACTGTCATTTCACACTGACTATGTCTTAAATCCTGGATTAATTAAAAAATTCTTCTTCTTATGTCTAACAATATTGCTTTCAGCTGTCCTTTGCAAACTCCTTACTGTGAAAGTAAATGCTCTTATACTTACAAGGGTCAAATCCTCAATATATACTAAGGCACTATGCCATTGTGCTGCCTTCTTGTGGAATCATTTATATTCTAATGACTGATATTCACACTGAGCCAAGAGATTAAACATTTTAGCCATGCTAGGACTTGTCTTTGTTTTGGAATGGGGCCAGTATCATAATCATAGTGGTTTGTCCTGACATCTTCTCATTGATTGGCTGTGTTTTGCTTGCAAGTCATGTTGGTGGGACTGCATCTTGCTTACACTAGTGATGGTGATTCCCTATGCAATTTGGTTATGCTGCCATGTTGGTCTGGGAGAGTGCAAAATTACCCTCATCATTACCTGACTATAATTGTCCTCCATTCAAAGCTCCAGAGACTATTACAGTACCTCATTCATCAGACTTACCCTGGCTACCTTTGCCTTGACTGGACACAATTCACCCTGAGATCTTTCTGACCTTTGGTATAATTTGCTCAGCCTCTACTCAAGGCCTTATGCAGATGCTCCCAACCCATCTTTAGCCTGTCTTCTAGTTTCCCATGAGACCTGACCTTTAACCTCAGTATCATTCAATGTGTGATTATGCTTATACGTGCATTTAATATTATTATATTTTTTAATGACATTAACGACTGGCTTAGCAGAATTATAGTTCGGTTCATCCTTTCCACTTTCTTCTATGAATTGTCTTTTGCATTGTACCTCATTCTTGCTGGTTGTGTTGCAATACCATTAGATAGAAGTTATAACACTATATTTTGTTGGTGTATATTAACGTATATGGACAGTTTTCATATAACTTAGCAGTCTGTTCTTTCTCTCTACTGTTTTAGACTAAAAATAATTAGAGGGATGTTGGCAAAACCCTGCCAGACCTCACAGAGCGGAAAAGGTAGAAATCAATAGTCTCATACCAAAAAAAGCCCCTCTCTGTGAACTCAAATCAATTACAGCTTTTAAGTCTTCTCAGTTTCCTGTGGAGTTTATTTATTTATTTTTACTTATTATTATTATTTTTGTAGCACTTTAGAAAATGTTTGGCAAATAAAATTGTTGTTTGGAGGCGTAAAGTAAGCTAACAGTATCATACAAAAAATGTGTTTTTGTGTGCAAATTCATATTTAGCTTAAGGAATTTTTGTTGTTAAGTTTAGGTATGGGGAAGAATTAAGGGATCTAAAATATGGTCATGCAGAACAAGACATTAATGTGTGCTTTGAAAATACTAATATGCAGCTAATATGCTAGTAATATACATGCTAATAAGCAACTTGATGAAATTGTAACCACGTTAAAAATATAGTGAAAATCAAAGTGGCTGCTGTCTTTTTACAGCTGTTCTTTCCAGACACATTGTCCTTTTTGTACTCACTCTGCTAATCTTCTTTTAAACTGCCATAGATGGTTATCTCCAGGTAATGGAGTGTTCTGATAAAATCGACTGAAATCATGTGTCCTAACAATAAGGAACCTGCCCAAAAGATGTTCCCTCATCTAAAATGTTGTAAATTTCCTTATTGTTTAGCTCAGCTTTTCAATTATTATTACCATTAACAATTTTGAAAAGACTGAATAAAAAGCTTCATTTACCAAACAAACGTTTACCATAGTTGCACTGCAAAATATCTTAACATTTCTTAATAAAGATATTGTTTGAAAACTGACAGGACTGGAAAACGTAAAGAAAAAGTATCATGATCATTGGGTCTTTGTGATGATCTTTGACCTCTGGTGTTGGGTGACTACTCAAAAGTCAACTTGAAGAACCACTCTTGAGAGTATTCTGCTATGCATGCAAAGCATATTTTTAATGATGCATAATGAACCACCATTCAATCAGGGAGAAAAGCTATCCATTCTGAATGCTGTGTTGGCTGAAAATAATGCTGACGACAAGCAAACTGACCCAAACTATTCAATACCATCCCCAAATATACAGGAACTCACGTGTAGGCAAAAAGCTAACAGAAATGTTTCTTCATTCTAAAAGAGAAACACTCAGCCGGTTTACACAATGGTCAGTTCTGCCAGAAAAAAAAACCCTTACAAATTGCTGGATTTCGTTCCTCTACTTAATCAACACATTATTAATCAAAATCTTATCACTTTTAATTAACATAATTTTCTTCTGATCTGCATATTGTGTTTTTTGTTGTTGTTATCTCGTGTTTTTTTTTTTTTTTTTTTGTGAAACTCCCATTGAGCAGTGCTGCAGGGCTTCTTGTGTTTCTCTGTAATTAGCTGCTGGTGTTTGGCCTTCATCCCCCCTGCAATCATAATCACTAATTAAACGCCCGTGTTCATTGTGCAATTTGCTGCTTATTGTGACATGATTAGGTTCTTTTTTAAATCTGAATTCTCAGATTTATTAGGGTTGCAATGCACCAAGGTCATTTTAAGGTAATTTTCATTTCACAAACTTCCTAAAGTAGTTGAAAAAGACCTCAGATGATGTTGCTTGACGTGAATCAGTATATATATTTTTGGCTAGCAAAGAGCTACATTTGCGTTTGGTGTGAACACTTATATTTACCTTACTTGCTCAACGACTCCAGGGTTGCAAGGTTTTTCAGCAAACTCGCCCAATTGCTACTCAAAACTAGCTCAAAACTAGCCCAATCGCTTTTCAAAAACACACTCTGGTGGGGTAAAATACCCATTTTTGGCAGAGTTCCTCTGTTAAAAGTCGATTTCCAGAAGCTAAATATAACGTTATCAGACATGAAAAACATCCCGCGGAAAGAGCGTCAAAGTAGTCCAATTACGCGAGAAAACTGTGGACTTGGCAACACTGAACAACTCCCAAACAATTTGTTTAACGATTCCAGCGATGATTTATGTTTACAAAATAACACTCTCCAAAATGGTAGAAGACATAACTAGGCATATGCCAGTATCAATCTTTCATGTTGTGATTAATTGCTAATGTTTTATCACAGTAGGCCTATTATCACGATATTGAAATTTAGATGCAAAAAAGTGTTGTCCTATACACTGTAACAGGTGTAATACCTTTTTTCTTATAACAAAAATGAACATTAAAATACAATAAAGCAATAAATGTATAGCACAAAGAATGTATACAGTTAAACATTTTACACAGATTTTTTTTTTTACACAGTGCAAAAGAATTAAAAGACCAAGGTATCACTTTGCAGTAAGATATCATTAGTTAATGTTAGTTAATACATTAACACTATCAATGAACAAAAGCTACATTTGCTACAGAAGTTATTCATCTTTGTTAAAAATAATACAACTCTTTGTTTGCTCAGTTCATTTAAAAAAACAAAGCAGTTTATAACACACAGTTTTTAATTACGTTGATGATAACAATGTGTTATTAAATATTACCTAAGATTAATGAATGTTTAAAACTATTTTTTCATTGGTAGTTAATTAACTGATGTTAAATAATGAAGCCCTAATGTAAAGTGTGACAGAATAACAAAGAATTTTAAAATAAATAGCCTATTGGAACTAAATATTAAAGTATTTGGCGCTGTGATGTAGGTGACACCACTCCAAATACAAAAATTTGAATGGATTTTTAGATCACTTAAATTAGAAAGTAGCGCAGCTGCATTGTTTAAGGGGTTTCCAGGGTCACGGCTGTGTTTTGGCTCTTTAGTGCCTTCCAGAGAGTGAATGTGCACTTTCATTCAGCGCGTCTCTCACATGTTCTGCCATGCACACGTGTCTTACAGCGGTTTTGTGCATTTAACCAGGTAATATGAGAAAAATGTTCTTAAAATGCATTCAAAATTCTGAATAATTTTAATAGTTATTTTTAGTATTTTACCCACGTGTCCACGATAACAATATCGTGCATAGCCTATTCAATATCTCAGGGTAGAGTTGATAAAATTCGGTTATTTTTGTTTTCTTTGCGCAAATAAGTATTCTCCTAGCATCGTAAAGTTGAGCCACTGATGTCACACGGACTGTTTTACCACTGTATTTACTATGTTTTTGGAACTGGGCTCATTTCAGTTGCTGTCTATGGAGGGTCAGATGGCTCACCGATTTCTAAAAAAATATCTTAATTTGTGTTCCGAAGATGAAGGAAGGTCTTACGGGTTTGGAACGACATGAGGATGAGTAATTAATGACATAATTTTAATTTTGGGGGGAACTAATTCTGTAACATGAGATAGGGTACATACACAGTTTCATCCAAATGCCTGATAAAGCAGCGTTTGTGTGCGCAGTGCTGTTTTGTGTAAACCGCTTGGCCTGTTTTTATCGCTCCAAACGCCCGCCCACTTGTTGGTCTTCGTTGCTTCTGAATAAATGTAAATTCATTATTTGTCACTAGGTGCCACTTTTGGTGCGTTAAAAGCTCCCAAACATCTTTTTAAATTAAATTGACCAATCACTAGAGGTGTTTGGTTGATGAATCATTGAACGAATCATTTGGGAGTCGTTGAAAAAATAAGATAAAATTAAATTTGTATTATAAGAAAATGAAAGTGTGTTTTGATCTTGCATGCATTTCATTTTGGACTCACAAAACTAAAATATGAACTTTTCATAAGCCATAATAGGGCACTTTATTGTATTTTCATAAGTGTTGTGTTTTATAATATTTTGTGCTTGCACTTGTTCTTTGGCTACTTGAGAGACAAGGATGACGTTTCTAAGAACAAACTAAATAGCCGATGCTCACTGGTTGTTTTATACTCCATTCTGGGAATTTCTGGGTGAAAATTTTAGTGCAATGGAATAATTTTGACAGTACATTAGAACATTAGAAATGGGTCTCTAGCCAGGACTCTGACTGAACTAGGAAACCCTCAGCCTCTGTAGTACCCAGTTTCAGAGCAGGATTCAAATCCCCAAAGACCTTGTAGCAGATGTTGTTAAAGAAAACACCTGATAGTGAGCTCACTAAGTATTTGCCTTGGGTCTAGTGTACAACTTGTGATTGGATTAGGAGCAATTCTCACTGGTATCTTTACTGGCTTTTTGAATGTTTGTGAAGGCGTGGAGGAACAGCAGCCAAGCAAGGAAAGCAAAATGATGATAAGGGAATTTTGGGTGAGCAAAAGCACTGATGTGAACAAACTTAATATATCTAACACTTGAGAAGTCTCCTCAAATACCATTTGAAATAGTCCTGATGTTTAGAAATCTGGCCTTTTGCACAAATTAGCTTTATTCAAAAAATCAGCGCAGCATCTATAATACTCAATTAAAATTTCTTTGTTTTAACATTAAAAACCTAAAAAATTCTGTCTGGACTTGTAAAAAGGAATATATATTCATATTTGCGCACACACATATTCCTCTTTTATGTCTTAACATGTTGCCTTTGCCCATAGGCATAATTTAGGAAGGTAATTGCAAGTTATTAAGTGTTTGAGCAACCTCTAATTTGCTTGAAGCTATGTTTTGTCATCTTGGGTTAAGATCAGTTTTATTCATGAGAAAATTAATTGAATCTACAGTTGCATTGATATGGATGGTCTGGCTGTGCCCATATTTGCGTAACATTTCATGGCAAATGTCAATATAGATCAGTTTGCATCGCAGGCATGAAATGTCAAATTATCATATGTTTGGTGTTTCAGAGGTTTTCAGTAGACAAAAGATTCCTCCTCTAGACACAGTTTGCAGTAACAGGAGAAAATGGTAAATCAGATATCATAATAGTGGGGGCACCAAATGATTGAGAACTATTACACATCCATTTCTGTGTACCCTTGTGTATGTGTACGTACAGGTGTATATGATTCTGCACACCAGCCTTGGGGCACCCAAGAGTGTCCATCAGTCATCAGGGCGTTGAGATGATGCTGTTTGTGTGTTTCTGTGACAGAAAATCGATGGCTTTCTCCCCACAGTGACTGTTTAACAGTCAGAGCAGCATGCTGTGAAAACTGGGTGTCTGTTTTAGTCAATGACCCAGCACTGAAGCCCAGCAACTGAGTATGGAAACGCAGATAGAGAGAAGAGGTCAAACACGTTAGATCAAGAGTACGTGAATCTATCTTCTCTCTCCTTGCTGTCTTTTCTCAGACGTTTTATTTCATTATTGGCTAAAGCAAAAACACTTCAAGTACTACTTCTCCCAAAACACCTTACTTAAGACCACTTTATGATGTGGAACCCAGACTTTTTTTAGCAATGCATTATCCATTAAAACATCAGTAATGATTGAGACACAAGTGAAGTCCACTAGCTGTGTTTAACAAGGCTTTAGTAGTTTGCTAACGGCTACATGTCTGAAAGTTTCACCTTTTAAACTGACAGCCCGATATAGCACAAAGTCCTTCAAGTACAAAATGGACCATGAGCGAGTTTAGCTTGTTCTGTTCAATATAACGCAACAGCTTAATGACATCTTCCACGCTTTTCTTTACGTTGTGCTCTCTTCCTTCTTTCAATCTTTCTCCCACTCCTTCTATTTGATCTTAATAATAGGTCAAGCCTAGAGCTGTGTTTTTCTGAAAAATGATTTTAGGGTACAACAGAGACATGTTTGAGAAGACGCTTAACTGTGACAGATATATTGTTGTTTTGAGCGTTTCAAAACACAGCACTCTGCGTGCTTGATTTAACATGTGTTTGATTTTCTTGCTTCTGTAACCATTGTAGAACTAGTGGACCAGCACTATAACTGTTTATTGTCTGCGCGTTTCACAACTGCTGTGATTGGTTTGGCTTATAGGTGTTTGACGGAGATGAAGTGCTTGCGCTTGCGTTATGTAATGTCCGCTTTGTGTCTCTGAACCCAGTGTCAAAGCCATTACCAGAGAGGACGCTGAGAGTATCTGGGGGCTTGCAGCCAGAATCTCTCCCTTAGAGGTCACAGATCTGGAAACAGTCTTTCTGTGCATATGCTTCCCTCATCGTGCCCACAGACTGACTTCCTGTCAGTGAAATCAGAGCAGGCAGATGACTCACTTAATAGCTTACAATTTACAGCACAAGGTGCCTGCAGAAGTGCGGAAGGACTGCCAGAAGATGTAAGAAGTTGCACCTGGGTGCTTGTTAGTGTGCAGGTGTGTGTCGTCATGTTCTCCATTGCCCTCTATTGCATGAGTCCTGGTAGTGCTAATATAACTATCGTAGTTACTTTGCACTAGTAGAGTTATAAGAAACCATGGAAAGACTGGTTAGAGGGGAACGAGATATTTGGTTGAATATACACCCAAACACTGTAAATCAAAATGAAAATACACTTAATTCACCAAATTCACCATATTTGCAGAAGTTAAAGAGTCCTCACAATCCACTGCTAGTTGAGACCATAGTCCATGAAGTCAAGTGAACTAATCTTATCTGTAGAAGAACAGTCTTTAGAGGAGTATTAACGATGTCCTGAATTTGGATGTTTGGCCAGCAGGAAGTACTCACTCCAAACACAATGAGATGCTTCAGCCATATAGTAAGGCCACAGTCCATAAGTTCAAAGAGGTAACAACATACTTTGTTCAAGAACTACAGCATAATAATCCTCTACAAGAAAAAACAAAAATCAAATAAACAAATCAAACAAAGCAAAGCACATTTTTAGTTTTCCAAAATCGCTGATATAATCAATAATCAAACTTACGTTTGAGCAGGAAACAAAAAGTTTCTCAAACAGGATCAAGTAGGTCAAGACAACCATTAGACAGCTTTACACTGAACCAAAACCTAACATCAAACAATCTTAATTAAACTAAAGCACATTCTACTCAAGTTTAACAATGAATAAGGGATACAAATCACCAAACTTACAAATGGTTTCTCAAACAGGATCAAGCAGTATGCTACGCTTCCTGTCTTTATTCACTACAGATGAGTAACCTAGTCCCCCTAGTGGCTAGGATGATCACAACTGTGACAGTCAATGACTGTTACACAAAGAAAAAGCTTTCTTTGAGATATAGATTTACCAGGAAGCTACTTAGTAGTATTAATGTCAGTTCTAACCATATTGTACCAACTTATTGTCATTATTTGCTATTTAGTTAGGCCTATACTACTGTTTGGTCAAAAAAAATACCCTGGGTAAGGTAGGTTGCACCAGCTGTGCATAAGATCTTACTTTAATTGGAGAGTAAAGTCCACATTAGAGGCTTACCAGCTGCGGTAGTTTGTAGCTAACTATATTTGGTTGTACTATTTGTTCTTAAGGCAGAAGAGTGAATCATAAGCTATCCATAAAGTAGTGTGCAGTCACATAAAGTGTTGTTTTCCCTTAACGATTCAATATTGTGTTGAAATACTGTACAATTTAGCCTGTTTATTCTTTCAGCTTATCCTTAATTTTTTTTTCCACTCATGTAACTCATGGTAAAAATTTGTTTCTATTGAAAATATGATGTTACTTAATTATGAATAAAATAATAGCTATTTTATTATTTCACAGTCAGAAAAGAAAGTGTCTTTTTAAAATTAAGGATTGATAAATAAATACTGCTGAAAAATCATAATAAATTACACATATTTACTGCAACTGATAATAATTCTATGTTATATATGCGTTATATTTTACATGCAACAAGACACACTGTTTAGATCATAATGTTCTCTTTTAAAATAAAAACAAGAGAAACTATCAACATTAATATATATGTCTAAATGATTAAAGTTTATTAGTTTTTATTAAAACTAACATATTTCACATGACATTTTAACTAATGTGAACTTTTCTTTTTGCAAAGGTCACGTTCAAACTGCCTTAGAAAAAATTTCAGTATCACCTTCATTTAATTTTGCTTCTTTTTAAAGGCCTTATATGTTTTATAGTTTTATAGTTTGAAATATGAAATTCCATCAAAAATATTATTGCAAAACTATGTATTTAAAAAAAAAAAAAAGCATTAACAATATTACATATTTAATGTTTGAACATTATTTTTACATAAATTACCAATGTCTTTCAGGCCTTTAATATGCCTCTAGTAGTTTAATCAAGATATATCAAAAAGTGTACTTGGTTATCAAGGACAAAAAAGTGTCAGCTGAAGTGCCCGTGAACATCAGCAAAGACCATGCTTAAGATGCTATGTGCTGTGAAACACAATAAATAATTTAAACAGTGGTGGAAATGTTGCATGACAAAATTCTCCTTTTAAATAGCTACTGTATTCTGTTTGACATTGTTAGTGGACAAATTAATAGAATGACTGTGAAAGTGTTTTTTAAAAGTTTGTTTTCTAATGGCTATAGTTAAAAACACCCAAGTACATGCAAACTCAACAAGCTACAACTGCAGAGATGTGTGCAGTGTACATGGTTCTGAAGGAAAGGCCTGATTGTGGCATCATTTGTGCAAAATATTACATTACTTCTTGCATTTTTCACAACATTTTCGATTTGAAATGTCCAGTAAGTAAGCTAATTTTGTGTTCAATTTTATCCCAAAGAGAACGTAAAGCTGGCAGTGACTTTCTGCATTGGTTGATGTATGCATCATGGCAGTTTGTAAATAAATTGTCTGGTGAGTTTTAATAATGTAGCCTACCATCTACGTAAAATCTAACCGATAGTGTTAACAAAAGCAAAAGTGAGGTGAAATGCATTTTAGCTTTTTCTTGAAGTTTTTAAGGTCTTTTACTGTGACTTATGTTTCGTGTAACTTCCCCTGCTCAGTATGGCATGTGCAACACTATACCAGGTGGGCTACTGAGCACGTTTACTTCAGCAGAAAAGCTAAGCTGGTTATGTGATGCAAATATCAAAATGTTTTAGTTTGCAAATAATGCACTATGGTTTTGAGGTCATATTCATAGAAAATAGTCTTTATTAATCTATAATCTGCCCTGTAATTTGTGTTAAAAGGAATAAAAGTGGTTAGTGTTTTACTGCCTCTAGCGTTCTTTTCAACAGTGAATTTTAGATATAGATATAGTTGTCCTGCAACTCAAACAACTTTATTTGAATTTTATTTATTCTTCTAAGGCTACCTTTTAAATG
The DNA here is from genome assembly GCA_032359235.1 of Enteromius mattozi. NCBI lineage: Eukaryota > Metazoa > Chordata > Actinopteri > Cypriniformes > Cyprinidae > Enteromius > Enteromius mattozi. The sequence goes on from JAUMHE010000051.1 coordinate 5,443,969, forward strand.
ACAATAATTGTGGGACTTTATTTAAATTATGTCTTAAAAGTGCAGATTAATATCAGATCTCTTCATGTAGTTTTAAGGTAGAATTAAAAAAAAAAGGAGCAAACATTTTCTAGGAATGCACAGAGCATAAATTATGCAGTGGACTGTGTGTGGTTGTTGTAATCTGTCTCAAAGGTCATTACTTAGGTTAATTACATTTTATTCACTTGTTTTGCATCAACATGATACACACTCCGCCATTTTCTCAAAATTACAACATTATCAGCATTGTTAGTTATAGAAAACAAACGATTAGATTCAATAAGGCAAATGATTTGCTTTAGAGTACAGCATGCCCAAGGCCAGAAAACATTTCAACAGGCCACTGCAAAATACTGTTTCATCATCAACCTTGTCCAAAGTCAAGTATCCTCTCTCTGCCTGTTGTGTCCACACAAATTAAGTTTGGAGTGACTATGAGCAGACTGGAAGAGAAGATAAATGGAAAGATAGATGGAAAGGGAAATATATTTTAACTGACAGTACACCCCAGGGAAAAGCTTCAGGCCAGTCCTGCACAGGCTTGTATAAATCAAAATGGTTTTGTGTGGCCAAATCATCTTACTCCTCTTCTTCTGTAACCTAAAGGATGATGTGATGGTCCCCCAAGGTGCAGAAAGATGTAGGCTACAGATGTGGTTGCAAAAAAATAGACATATTTTGATGAGTGTGAGCAAACATTGTACAATATATACTCATGGCATGTTCAGTAAACTGTCCTCCTGGGTTCTCTCTACCAGAATATTGCTATTATCAAATAAAAGCAGACAAGAGAAGAAATTCTGCTTTTAACAATTCTAATCATCTCAATTACAGAGTGAGAAAAGATGAGCGTAAGATCACAAGCAAGATGAACGCTAATAACAACCACTACTCACAAACATTTCGTTGTGATTTTTAACCTGTAAAACAATATGATTTTAGAAAATAAAAGATCTCATCATATTCCTGAGTGCATTCTCACTCACACAGAGAAAGGCTAGAAGTGTGTTTAGAGCTAAATTGTCCACAAAGATTTTCCTAGTTAATATATTCATGTGTTTTCAGCACCTCTTTATTTTTTCCTGCATTGCGAGCATCAATAATGGCATTCATCTTCTCATTTAGACATGGTGCCTGAGGCAGTCCGATAAACAGAAATCATTTGCATAAATATGAAACACCTTAGTTTTGGAGTGGCATGGGGTGATCTAATGAACCCTCTTTCTCCTGTGTGAGGAAAGAAGGAGATTGATTCCTAAATTAGACAGACAGGTTGTTTTCCATCACTCTGACTGAGGCGACCATATAGAATGTTTCTTAAGTGTGTGTAATATATATCTACTTTGCCTGAGTAGAGTTGCATCTTTATCATTTATTTAATCTGGAAGCGTTCCAAACATGTGGTCAGACTATAAAATGGCTTCAAAATCAAACCTATTTTAAATGCAATGCTAGTCTGGTTAACAAACAAACAGAGGCTTTCACTTAACTCAAGATGAATTAACTCCTATCGGTGATAAACATGTTTGTTAAGTGCTCATGCTGTATACCCTTTACCACGGTACCATGATCTATTATTCAGGGAAACCTGCATGCACTAGACATCCTTCAGCTCACAGTCTTCGATCTCACACCTAGACACCTGGAAATGAGCAGGGAGCAGCTACAGATAACAGGTACATATAAATCCAGAGTTTCAGAAGTAGCTTTGCTCATAGCTGCTTTGTTGTACGTCTGAGGTGTGATTGATAGTAACTGATTTTCCCTCCCAAGAGACACGAGAATCTTCTTACCCTGGAATTGCACATTCCCTGATCAAAGAATAGGCCAAAACCTGATGCATTTTTCTATGTGAGCTGTCTGGGTTGATCAAAGTGATTACAACTCACCCAAAATACCCAGATGATGCAAAAAAAAAATCGGGTTCTTTTCTTCCAGCAAAGACATCTGCGTAACTGCACTAAAGCCTATTTATGTGTTTTGAAAATTGTGTTTAAAATATAGGTTCACAATTTACTCAAACACTCTGTACACAGCAGGACACATCATTCTCCTTTTCCCCACACTCATTCATTCCTTTCATAATTCACTCCTTTAGTTCCTCTGCCACTCATTTCTTTCTTGTTGCTACTTCCCTCTGAGTCATCTCGCTGTTCTTCATGACGGAAGGAGCAAGGAACCAAAATGAGATCATTGACTGAGATCACATGTCATTCAGATTATTGATAATGATAGGTTGTGGACAAGATGGTTTCAAATATGCACCTTAAACAAAAACGCAGGAAAAAGTGGTCCATTAGGTTGCAAAAACAGATTACTCTGTGTTTTTTTTTTTTTTTCAAAAATCATGTTTTTTATTATGTTATAATGTTTTACCTTTAACAATGGTCAAAATAACCCAACTGCAGTTTGATTGAGATGAACTGAAATGCACAATGAAAAAATATGACTGAGAATTGTTCAAATGGAATTACCTGTTTTTGCAAATGAACGCTTCATTTGTTCTTTTTTGTAGTAGCTCAGTAATTCTTTTAGAAATTTTAATTAAAAACACAAATTATTATTTTAACAAATTATTATTTGTTCTTGTAAATTAAGCATAATGGAATAAGTGACCTAAATAAATAGTCTCAGTTAATTTTAGATGTATCGCTGACATGATAAAAATTTTGTCATTTATCACTTTTATATACTATTATATACTTATATTTTTGATGAAAACCGGGAGGCTTGTGACTGTCCCATTGACTGCCAAAGGTGCAAAAAAGTATGAAAGACATTGTCTGAATGCTCCATCTGATGAAAAATTTTCATTTTGGGGTGGAGTAACCCTTTAATTTCTTTGTTTTTATGTAAACTTGTGTAAAATCATTTATAAGTTTTTACTAGATAACTCTATAACTCTTTTACTAATTGTATTTTATGCTGTTGGTGGGAATTACAAGCAGGAGGAGACCAGTCACTGCATTGGCTTTTGTATAGTAATTGCTCATTTTTAGGGAAATGAAGAGGATTTGTGCATTTGTGCAATGTTGATTTGTGTGAATGACCGAAATACATGAAGCTAATGGGAACGCATCTCTGTTGGTGTGGATCTTCACCGCACGCGGGGGGTGTTACTTCAAAATTTTTATTTCAGTGCATCACTTCTGAGACCATTTATGCAACTTGAAATGTAAATACATGTAATGTGACTATAGATTATAGTAAATGTGCATGTACTGTAAGTGCATTCATTTCCTTTCCACATCAGTTTTCGTGGATACCCTGCCCAGTTTCAGTTAATTCTAGAAAAAATGATTAATTTAGTCCCAAAGCAATTGGATTAAATAGACTTTTTATTATTATTATTATTATTATTTTAGTGGATTACTTAAAATGGAATGAAATTAATTAAATGATTAAAAAATTGCTTTAATGGAAATTGAACAAGCAATAAAAATATTTTTGAGTACTTGATTTATGCACATCCACATGGAACAGATTATTCAGAATATCCACCATCACTTAACATTCACTGATACCTGTGCATGTCCAAAGGTAACTCTGGGTGATAGTAGTTACAGACAATGTGAGAAGTCAAGCTGTTCAATGAACAAGAGACATGAACGAGAATTAATGAGCTGGTTAAATTACTGCCCACAATTACTAAACTGTAGCATAATAAATGACAAGATCATCTCGATTATTTTCAGAATAAATTAGCAGGAAATACAGAGAAGAGCAGGAAAAGAATATTGGCATTTAGAGAATTGAGAAAAAAATTGAGAAATAAAAATTTCCCTGATCATTTGACTGGTTACTATATTATAAAAACATATTCTCATTAGTCCAAAAGCAGCATTTATTAAAAACCAAGCTGCCAAAACAAATTGTGGTAACACTTTACAATAAGGTGTCATTTGTTAACATTAGTTAACTAACATGAACAAACGGTAACACTTTGAGAATAGTAACACTTGTAAACTATTAACTACGAATTTTCCCTCAAAAAATTCTTAATTTGCTGCTTATTAATAGTTTGTAAGGTTGTTGTTAAGTCAGGTATTGCGTTGGATTAGGGATGTAGAATAAGGTCTTGTAGATTAAGGCATTAATATGTGCTTAATTAGTACTAATAAACGGCTTACATTCTAGTAATATGCATGCTAATAAGCAATTTATAGGTGTAACCGTAAAATAAAGTGTTACCAAACAATTAGCAATGCATTTTTTACACTATTTATTAATCTTTCTTAATGTTAGCTAATGAAAATACAGTTGTTCATTGTTTTTTCATGTTAATTCACAGTGCATTAACTAATATTAACAAACACAACCTGTGATTTTAATAAAGCATCGAAACTAACACTTACTAAGATTAATAAATGCTGTAGAAGTATTGTTTATTATTAGTTCATGTTAACTAATTAATGTTAACTAATGAACCTTATTGTAAAATGTTACTCAAATAGTTTTCTACTCATGGGTTTTTATTATAACAGCACTAAAAAAAAACTTTGTTTATAATCACCAGAGATGTCAATCACTCACTGACTTTCACTGTTCCATTATAATCGATGATACAGACTACGCCGCTCAATTAATCTCTTATTTACATTGTTGGGACATGAAGTATACACACAGCACACTCCAAATCTGATTTTCTCACTCTGTATTTACCAAATATATTTGAGGACAGCCGTTCAGGGAGAGTCATCGCAAAGTAAATCATGTGTGAGAGGCATTTAAAACTTCTTCTCCGTCAGTCGGAGTGGTTTAGAGTGGCTGATGTGTGGAAAGAAGTCAGAAGTGGGGCGCTATCAGAGCAGCACGAAGGAGAGGCGAAGCAGCACTTACTTTCACCTTAAATCTTTCTCAAGCTGAGTGTGTGTATGATTACGTGTTTGTTGAGGGAGGAGGCGTGGATCACTGTCAGCGTTGCTTCCTGGGGGGAGATTAATAATTCATAAGACGGTTGGTGAGACTCAAAGATTCGGCTGGTGTGTCAAGTCTTCGTTACACGTCTTTGCGTGTTTGTATGCCACAGCGCAACACGTAACATTCCCCTCACAGCAAGGATAAATGATGGGACCACTTCTCTTTTGCTCTCAGATCTCTTCATAAATATAAGATGGACTTTCTGTCTTCAGGTCTGTCACCGCTGAAGCTTTGGAACGTCTCGAGTGTGTTAGACAGGCTGCTGCTCAACCTTTTTTCAAGGAAAAAATCAACGAGAGCTGTTCTAAGTTTCAGACGAAACAAAATTGGGACGCGGTCAAAATGTCCTCAAAAAATCACCCCCAAGGTTCACCTCAGTGTTTTTCTTTGAATTAAATGCTGCTTGACTAAATTACTTTATGATTCACAGGACCAATTCTGTTCAAAACCCAGTGCTGCTTTTGAATAGCTGGTCATCACAAAGCAGACCCCGATGGCCTCCGATTATCTAATGCTTTCTCTGTTGAGATGGATGCATTTGTTCAGTAGAAAAGCCAGGTAGGCAGTTTTGTTGTAGTATAGAAGTGTATATAATACATATTACACAAAGCGTTTTTCTTCAGATGACGGATGACGAGTCAACGTTGTTTGAAAGCACTTTTCTAAGCACAGAAAAGTTATATTTTTATATTTCTCTTCGTACATAAAAAAAGCAACCTCGGAGTTCTTAACTATTTATCGCACCTTTTCTATCTCATACTATTCTTGAGTTTAAAAGACCGTTGATGATAATTGCATTCATTTTTGTGGTATGCATATCTAATGTACTTTTTCCAAAGAGACTTAGTGTGTGCAGCTGAGCTTTGGTATGAGTGTGTGTGTGTTTGTGTGTGATCACGCTACTCCTTAATCACTTGTTCTCGCATCTATCTAATCAATGGTCTGTCAGTCTCTTTTTTCCGGCAGGGAGGGAGATTGATCTTCAGGAGTCGCCTCACACTCGTTACAATGTTCTCAGTCTTCATTAACACCACCATTAGTCTCACATTGTTACTCTCTAACACAACAGCACAAACAACACTTTGGATACAGCACGCATGGGGAGATTGGAATAGACAACTTGGGAATAGATGTAACTTTGTAAAAGTGACTCATGTGCATGCACTGATATAAATGGAGATATACAAAAACAGATAAAACACAGTATAGGTGCATCATTTCATTTGATACATACATTCACATTTGTTCATCTAGCTTGTTTTAACAAAAGCAACTTATAAATGAGGAACATCACAAGCAATTTGTCATGAGAAGCAAAAATAATTATAGTACAGCAGAGTGCTGCAACCGTGACGTCAAAACCCAGAAGTCTTATTCACCGTGGGTTCCCTCGTGATTTTCCTATGGGTTTTTATAATGGGGTTTTTAATTTATGAGTAAAACAAGGTCTGTGGTAACTTGACGATGCAATGCTCTAAATTACACACACTCATACTGAAAACACAAATTTTGATGCAGTTATGCTTTTTTTATGTTTGTTTGTAATAAGTAACTATATAAATATAACCATTGTGTGTGCTTTTTATGTTTTACAAATTGTCCAAGTAAGTAAAGTTTATTTTACTCATAAACTAGAAAAACCTTATTATAAAAGCCCATAGAAAAATCTGGGTTCTGGGTTTTGATGTTTGAACTCTATAAACTAATAGAAATGAATGTGTACACAAGCTGAATTTAACAGAATTGACAGGATTTTTTTTAACCTCATGATAAAAAGGGATTTAAAAATGGTAAAACAATATGTATATCATTGATATGCAAAGTGTGTGTTCTAGCTACCATACATTTTTCGACATTTGCTTAGACATTGAGAAATACCAAATTCATATTAACTGCATTTGTAATGTAACTTTTACGTATGAACAACTTTAAAGACATAAACATTGATATAAGGACATATAGACATAAAAAAATTGATATAATATTGGGTTCATGGAATTAGCAGTTCAAAAGCATGTATAAACTGTAATATTATATAGTGATTCGGATGTTGTTTTACATTTTTAAGGCTATTATGCATGATCTACTTTAAGTTCATCTATACTGAGATTCAATTAATCTATACTTCAAATTTACAAAACTAAAATGGCATATACTAATAGTTACAAATTCTTATGTTGCTAACCATAACAAATCAAACTAATTTTTGTGGACTTCTTTGTATAAATGGTCAGATGTTTTGTTGTTGTTGTTTTTTGCCTCTGTTGAAGCACAAAAGAAGCTCTTTTGAACATTGTCAAATCATGCTGGAAAGCATGGATCAAGCCAACTTTTATAAATATTTTCTCAAACCATGTTGTGAGTTTTATTTGTGTAACAAACTTGCAGAGTATCCTGACTTAAACAATAAATGTGACACATTTTTTCTAGCGGATTCTTGCACCCCACTTTACCTACAGTACAATCACATTCACACCTGCTGAGTAAAAGAAAGATAAAGAAAGAGCCCAGAGAGTGGTATAAAGAGGGTGGCGTGGTGGAGACAGTGAGTGACCGCTGTAAGTGGATGTAACAACCTGCTGCTGTGAGAGAAATAAAAGCTCTAGTGTGGGTTGGGACGGCTCTTCTCCACTGAAGGGGAAATAACCCCTGCCTTCTCTGCTCATGTAATATTAAATATCTCTCCTTCCACTTCTCTCTCTTCCCCTCCTCTTTCTTGTAGAGGGCATGTAGAGAGGGCAGTATTTGTACTCTCTGTCTTTCATATCAGCGTTCTCTCCGGTTGCTTTACTCACTCCATCGCTCTCTCGCTCTCTTTCCCTGAGTGTGCGAGAGGAGTTCGGGCAGTTGCTACGTCAGCCGTCAGCGAGCAGCTGAGGAGAGCTGTGGAACTTACATGTGTGTGTGTCTCTCTCATCTTTCTCTCATAGTCTCCAGCTCATGCCTCTACTCTCTCTGGAGTCTGCGGCTGTGGCACATCCTGGGGCACTGACACGGCGAACGAAGCACCTCCTCTCACCATCTGCACTCTGCTCCTCAAACAGCACAAACCAAGGAGAAAAGAAGGAGAGAGTGGAAGCAAAGGATGGAAGAGAAGAAGAGAGAGATGGGAATCTGAAGGGAAAGTGCGGAGGTAGGAGAGACTGATGGACAGGGTGGAAAAAGTAAATGAAGAAATAGTATTGGAAGAATGAAACAGAGATGAAGTGAGGAACGCGGAGCTGATAAAGGTGAATATTGTTATAAATAGGAGCGTAGCTGGGTTCGGGAGACAATAACAATCTCAGAGAAAAAAAGATTTAAAGGGGAAAAAAATGTTTTAACAGCCACAGCGTGGTATAAAATAGCTGGTGAAACGAAAAAGAGCAAAGGCTCAGGGAGAGATCAGCAGGAGGGATCAGACTCATTTGCAGAGGACAGCCCTGGCCAACCACATGCCCATCGAATTTGTTTGTAAAATTAAGTTTGCTGAGGGCGACGAAGCCAAGGGGGCCTCGACAGAAAGTGGCGGAACCGTTATGCTAGATGAAGGCCTTCAAAAAGGAGGCATGGCTGACCTGGTGTCCTTTGCAAGCTCATCTTCGCTTCACGGTCTGGCTCGGGTGTTGGGGACCTCGGGGCGCTTGGGCTTCAGACAGACCCTCTGGGGACTGGCGCTGTTGGCCTCGCTTGGTCTCTTCCTGTACCAGGCGACATGGAGCACGGCGACTTATTTAGAGCGACCCCACCTCGCAGCTATGAGGGAAGAAACCCGCCGTGAGCTCACCTTCCCTGCGATCACGGTTTGCAATGTCAACCGATTCCGCTTCTCAGCCCTCACCGACGCGGACATCTACCACTTGGCTAACCTCACTGGCCTGCCGCCCAAGAGCCGTAAAGGACACCGGCCAAGTGAGCTCCAGTACCCACCCCCTAACATGCTAGACATTTTCCAGAGGACTGGCCACCAGCTGGAAGACATGCTGAAGAGTTGCAACTTCAGCGGGCAGAACTGCTCGAGCGAAGACTTCAGCGTGGTGAGTAGCATAGGCTATGATTGGCTACCGGGATAATTTGTTTGACTTGAATATCTTCTCTTTGCATGCCTCTCTTTGTTTGGTGAATACCACTTTCAGTCTTTTTTCCATGAGAGACAGCTAACAGCTAGACGATTTGTTTGGAAAGCGGAAATTAAGCCCCATCCATCTGTGTCTAACCTCCACGCTGGGGCAACAGACAGTAGACCAATGCAGTATTTGCCATCTCTATTCGAGATCTGCCACATTTCTCTCCCCGCTTTCGTCTCCTGTTACATCATATTCTGTCCCATCTGATGCCAAGTCTTATTTTGGCCAGAGAATGGATAAAAAATTCAGGAGAGGGACAAGCGACATGATTCCTGCATTAGCCCAATCAGCCTTGAGGAGACATGCGCTCAACTCTCTGAAGAAAGTTCCTTCCCATACGTTGATGTTTTTTGCTTGTCACGATAGTGTAATTCTCTTTAGTTTTGCTGTTGTTGTTGTAATTCAGTCAGTAATTTCCTCTTCGGGCTGTTGCTATCAGTCTAAACAGGATTAGATAGGAGAGATGTCGGTGATACAGACCATGAGACTTCTGTCAAGGATATCAGCTCTCTCTAGAGTTCAAGCCCTCCTCATATAACTAATTTACTTCTTTCCTCTTCTCTTCTGCCTCCTTCACTCAGTTTAGTCTTGGTTTATGCGGAGTTGAAATATAATCATTTACTATGTGATTTCATGAGATTCAGCAGTGAAGGCTTAGGCGGGTGATTTTACTTTATTATCCTGTTCACAAATTTGTTTGCCAGTATGTATAAAGTTTCATTGTGCCCCATGTCCCAGGAATTAACAGAATTTCTGTTTCCTTTTTTCATATGGATATGCGCATCCAATTTGCTGCAATTTTGTGCATGTTGCTGACAGTCTGTTTGTCAGTGATTGACATTTGTAACCTATGCTTATTGAAGTATTTTCCCATGTGTACTTAGAGAGCTATATAGTCAAAAGACTATCATCCTATTTTACAGATTTACAGTGTTTTAAATAAACTTGCATTTAGCAAAATCTTTGGAAGTAGTAACCTTTAAGTGTGTTAACCATAAAAGTACATTTTAAAGTATAACCTTAGTGTCTGTCTGGTTGTATTTCTTTGGCTTGATTTACTAATTTAGACACATCAGTACAAATGTATTGGTCCCTAGACTTGGGATTTAACCCCTTTATTATGTTGCAATTGCTAAAGCTGCTGCCAGTTGCTGTGTTATCCAATTCCCATAATTTTTACTTACATTTGGTGCTTGTAAGTTAGTTTTCAGTGTTGTGGTATGTTTGTTCTGTTGACATTCTATTTAGTTTAATGTTTCATGCTTTTTCATCTAGGAGTCACTAGCAGCTGTGATCTCTCTGATATCTTCAGATCTTGAACCGTCCTTATTAGGCTCCTTTGTTGCTCAGTTATGATTTCCTGTTTTGTCAACAGGTCATGTTGTAGTGCCGAAACACATTTAATACAGTACCTGTGAGGTTAACACATCATAGTTTTGACATAAAGCCCTTGTTATGTCTGCAGAATTTCAGGTTGCTTGATGCAGTAAAGCATCTCTAGACATGAAATAGTGCTACTATACTGTTTGTTATTTAAAAATTAGGTCATAACTGCATTCTCTCAAAATGAATTTTAGTGTCTGTAAATTAGTGCTTGTGAGAACTTCTGTGTGAGAAAGAGTGAACATAAAAATCTTCTGTGTCATCAGTACAATCATTTGCTTAGATTGTTGTGCCATTACTGCAATGAGCTATTACAGCCTATCTATTTTAAAATGTACCTGTCATGTAAAAAAAGGAAGAATGATTGATGGTTTTAATACAGTTTTGGATCATCTTTTTCCTGTGAAATCGAACAGTTCTTGTTGAGAAAATGTTGAGAAAATGTCAAAAGTCTGTTCTGTGTTATGGTAAACCACAGCCATGTCTGGCACTAACCAGATGTAAGCCAGTTTTAGTGTAAACTATTGTTATCTGGGTAGTTTTTGTATCTGTTTATATACTGGATGATCTGGGGCTGAATAAATGTGCCTTCATTTTTTTTTCCAACCATGTAAGCTTTTTAGATCGATATTCAGTAGAGACACTTCAGTAGACTTTCTACACATCGAATACTCTGTAAGTTTCAAGTTGATCTATCTGTTCTCCTGTCTTCAGTGACTGTAATAACCCTTTTTTATGGCTCTTAAACAAAAATTGTGCCTGTCTGGTTGTCCGTCTCTTCGAATGAACCGATTAAAGAGCCTTTAAAATCATTATCATTTTTTTCAGTACTAAAAATAGACTGCTGTAAAGGCTTAAGGGTAACAAACTGTGCATGAACTATTTGTTGACACCTCACTGACCAAAAAAAAATGTGTGTAATTGTCACGTTTCATGTTTGTTTAGTTCTGTTTAAACTCTGTGTTTTTGTATTCTTGGTTTTGTTTACGTTTCATTGTG
>JAUMHE010000051.1:5495959-5507799 GCA_032359235.1 Enteromius mattozi
AAATAAAATAAAAACACAACTAATATTCTTCATATGAATATAAAAAGGTAGAGGTGATATTTATTTTGTATTCAAATACAAGCACATTCAAATACAAACACATTTCAATTTGTAGTAACATTTCGGTGAATATCCATCATTCCCATCTAAAAAAAAAAAAAATTAAATTAAATAATAATAAAAAAATCATTTTGAAAGAACTATATACACAGTAATACTGACTACAGATGAAACAAAACCTTAAAACCACCATGAGTTCTTCTTCTTCTCCTTTTCTTTTTTTAATTTCATGACTTGAATAATGTATTGGAGACTGGTCACAAGCCAGAGCCTTCTGATTGAATATGCAGAATTTCCACAATAAACCTTGTATATGAGGACAGTATTTCAAGGAGAAAAAAAAATCTTTTACTGCCATCTAGTGGGCCTAATACTAAAACACAAAACAACTATTATGTTTTATCAACACCAGTTTGTATGAACTTGTCAATGTCTGGTGGCTCCATAACAATGGACATTCAAGGGTAGAAATGTTATGTATAATCATGCAATTCTGCAAATTACTTTGGAAGTATTTGGTGAATAAAAAGTTGATGTTTTTAACAGAACATCTCATGAGTATGATGATGACTGTAATCCAATTTGTGAGCAAATAGGTTGTGACCACATTATAATAATAATTATGAAAATGTACTGCCACCTACATTGACACACTTTCAACAAACAGAATTAGAGCCTCTTAAGCTCTTCATCTGTAACCATTTCTGTTAGCAGCAGAACGGCGCAAACTGTAAACATCTGCAGTGTGATGCATTAACTCCATAATCTCATTACAGCATGTCAGTTCCACAGAGCCCATCACCTGGTACTCTGCTCTCAAACGTCTTTATGTAAAAAAAAAAAAAAAACAACAGCATGGAAGGAAAAAACTTAACCACTTAAACATCATTTTGACATTATATAAATATTCTTAAATATATGGTTTATGTGCAAAACAAAACTAAACTAAAAAAAAGTGTTTTTTGTGTTCATTTGTTTGTTGGTTGCATAGCTGAGAAGCAGTTCACTGTGAAGGAGCAGATTTAAAGGCACAGATTTTTACATGGACAATATAGTTAGGTTGTCCCAGACAGCCACAGCTCACGGGAAAAGGAAGTGTGGGTGGAATGCTGGAATGTATTTCTAAAATGGGTGGATTCAGAAAACTGGAATAATGCAAAATACATTGTGGAAATAGCTTTATACATTCGCCCTTTCTGAACTGTCCAGTATTGTTGTAAACATACTTGATCCTCTCATCAGACACAATAAAAATGCAAAGCAAATCCTTTCACTACAATTACTGAAAAACCAACAATCCATTCACATTCCCTTTCTAGCTCCATCACTAACCCCAAGTATACTTTATTTTTACATGAATACTAGTGTATTCATACACTTTTTTTTATCTTGAAACAGTTAAGCACAAAACCTTCAAGACTTCACAGATTCAGTTCAGAGTTTACAAATATAATGGATGGATTAAAATGGATACATTTTTACAATTGACTTTGGGCGGGATTTGTGCTGTACTGGTTTAGGGGGGAGAGAAACATGCTTTTCGTACAGTGTGTGTGACATAAATTTCATCATAGATACAATTTTCCGATATGTATAAAAAAATACACATATTTTTTTTGGGGGGTAAAGCGCTATTAGCCATGAACAAAACCAACCCACTACAGGCTGAATCCCAATATTGCAAACTTACATTTTGAAAATCAGACAAAAAAACAACCACGTACAAAACATATAACGGCTTTAGAGAGAAAATGAACTACAAATGACGAAGAATATGAGTTCGAAAATATATCAATATTCATAAAAAGTTGTTGTTTAATTAAATAGGAACTATATATTTTAAGTTTATTGTAAAATATGAATATATACATAAATATTTAAGTTTTATGAGAACGTATTATGTCAGATTCTCTGAGCATCATGGGTAATGTAGTTTTTCAGCACAAATTCCGCTGATTCCACATTCCTTTATAGGCTACATACAGGCCTTGTCTGTTAGAATCTGTGTACTGTATGTACGCTGGCAAATATTTCTAACCACGTAAGGCTGGGTACACACTAAAAGATTTTTAAAAAGATCTTTAAAATGTGAGAGACCACAAACTAAATCAGCCCTATTATCAAGTGGTGTGTACCCAACCTATTCTGTATGCTTACATTGCACATGAGTCTTACTTTTTTTGCATTATTAGTTTGTGCACAAGGTGGCAACACTGGCCTGGGCCATTTGTTTCACAGTTAGGGGAAAACGATCAACAACAAACTACTGGATAAGGCAACAACAGCACATGCCTGCATTTACTAGCGTTTGTGTGAGAAGGTTATTACCCATAACTCTAGTTTAAGTGAATACAAAGACATTTTTTATCCGTCATAATTACACACACTAAACAAAGTTAAAACGTGTTTGTGCATGCTATCAAATGAAGTATACTCTGAAAGGTTGTAAAGTTTGGCTGATATATGCTAGCATCTGTCAGAACCGAAGTATACTTTGGGCTCAACTCCACAAGTCTGTAAGGTAAATTGCATTTATCAATGAGGAATTACAAAAACAATGGCAATTCATCCTAATGAAACCTGCCACAATAAAAAAATTCTAAAATGACTCGGAAAAGCACAGTGAATGAATTTTTTTGTAGTGCATTAACAGTTGTGAGTCAAGTGCCCACGAAAAACATGTCTCTAGACATGTCTCAGAATGTTCCTTTCAGAACGTTTCTATTTGGTTTCAGTAAGACAGCTTTTACTAGAGAACTGGTTGACGGATGTTAAAATAGAAAGGGAGCGCTGCTAGCGGTCAGCCAGTCTACAGTTACTCCACTGTTGCTTCTTTGGAAGCTCCTTAGGTGCTGTTCCCTGGCTCTTGTTCAAATATCAGCAAGGCAAGCTGAGAGCGTGAACCCTGACTCTCCAGAGTGCTCTGAAGACAGCGGTGGAACACATCCTCACTTAGCCGAGGATCGCAGGTCCGGTTGCGGTACGCCTGCCGCAAAGCAGGCTCGACAGCACGGAACACGTGCAGCCCTGAATACTGCAAAAACACGTCATAGAGATCCAGGCTCTCCAGCAGCTCCTCGTTCTCCTGCAAATCCCCAGACATCCGTGTGCGTGAGGACATGTAATCAGAGTTGTAGAAACACGCTTCTTCGAAGGTGTATCGGTCAAAGTGACCCGCTTCCCTGACCAGGTCAGGTGAGGCAGGAGGAACCTGTTTTAGATAAGCTACACTGGGGTCAAAATCTTGGAAATGGATGGGAAAGAATGCCTGCCAGCCGCTGATGGCATTCATACGACAGCGATTCAAGAACTCTGAGTTGAGTACAGTGTCAACGGTGACCAGGAGGAAGAGTGTTTCCACCGGGTGCTTCCTGGAGACAATATCCAGGATCCGCAGGAGACTCGGACTTTCAGTCTTTATGCTGATCCAAGACACCTTCACGCTGGGATATCTGCGCTCGACAGAAGTGATCTTAGATTTGACCTCTGCAAAGACGTCATTTGTACTCACTTTTTGGGCCTCGCTGGGTTCGTAGGTGAAGAGGAAGTTAAGAACTGCATTCTCACTGGTCTCAAACAAGTTGGAGGAACAGTGATCCAAGAAGCGCAGCGCTGCGTGGGAGTCGTAACTGGTGAGGGGCAGGAGGACATGGACACGTGTAGCCTCTGTGACATAAGGCATGGGGATAATCTCTACTTGGCTGAGGGGTCGCACGAGGTGTACACGACGAGCAATAGATTTCTGGTGACCAGACTCAGTCGTGGCCTGGAACTGCAGGTCTAAGGTGTACTCCATCCCTCGTGTATGGTCCAAGCGCCTGTAACCGTTTACCAGCCGTGGAGTGGTCAGCTGTACAAAAGGGTTGTATTTTTTGTTGAGCTCTTCAACAGCAACCTTGATGACATCAGTCACATCATCACGATCAGCACCACTGAGCTGGCATTTAGGGGCACCGTCCACACAGGAAAAAAGGTTATCTTCGGTAAAGTAGTCCCAGCGGAGTACCTCGAAGCGGCTCTTGGGTTCAAAGGGAGGTGTGATGCCGATGGGCCACAAAGCACTTTTGTTTCCATCCACTGCTAGTTCACTGACGTTCTTTATCTCAGACTAAGGGTGAAAAGTAAGATTCATGAAAAGCTGACAAAATCCATAAAAACAAACACAACACTGTATCTTTAGGAGAAAAGGCTTGTCACTGGGATCACAGTATACACCTTCATTACTTTTTAATGATCTTAAAATTTTAGTTTCATTTAGTTACATATTAGTATATTAAAGTGTGGCATAGTACCCTTTAGATCAGTGGTTTTTAACCGGGGGGCCTCAGCACACTTTCAAGGAGAGTTAAAGATAACAAAACAACTAAACTATTTAGTAATATATTTCTTCTTCTTTATAAATGTTTCATTTTCTTTAGAGAACACCATGGTTTTAGAAAATCTAAATATATGGAGGTGTGATTTATACGCCTTTAAAAACAGTCATGCAAAGATTAGTTATGCTAAGTTCTAAAATATTTAGTATAAAAAAAAGGTTAAAAATTCAATGAACAATTTTGTATCCAGTAAATAACAAAAGTCACAGGGAGTTTGTATGGAGTTACTTTTGTGTCTTTTTTATTCAGTTCAACATAAATGGAAAACTAATTATACTGTAAAAAGGAAAAAATACAAATAATAAAAGAATATACAAATAAAAGTTAATTAATAACAAAACTCTTCGCATTTTATATTATCTTTCCTTTATGGAGTGCCCACACTTTTCTTTACACACCACCACATTTTGCTCTCTGTTCTGTTGTCATTTTTTGCAGGTTTTGCAAAGTTTTGCTTTTGAGTGAAACAACATCTCAGTGGGTAGTAACTATGCACCAGAATGAAAGACCTGTTTCTATTGATCACTCTCGCTTTGTGCAATAATTTGGCCACATCCACTGCACAATCCCCGAACAGAGAGCGGAAGAACAACACGTCATTGTCCAATGTCATGATCATTATCTTCTTAAGAACACGCTTAAATGCCAGTTTACAAACTTATCAAAATGGAAGCAAAACTATCCAATAGTAATAGCAAAACATATGGTTGCATACTGAAAAGTGTGGGAAATGCATAAAGGAAAGAGAGTGTTTGTTTGCAATGCAAATAGTTTTGTTATCAATTATTTTATTTTTTGTAATTAAAAAAAATCTTATCAAAAACTATTTTTTTAAATACAATTTGTTTTGCTCTTAAACAACATATGTTTGATTTAATAAAAAAACAGAAGTCACTCCATACCTTTGAATATTGTTGTGGAAAGTAAGCATTTGAATGAATCAAAAAGAAATATTAGAACCACCACTTTATGGGTAGATAAGGTAGAAAGATGTACCTGGGAGGGTACTGCCCCAGTGACAAGCTAAATGTAATGTAGCATGAATTCAATAAGTACAAATTTACAAATAGTACAGTTGCTAAAGTAACATATATTGTTGAAGAGAAGTTGAAAATCTAACCTGTAGTTTTTCAATCTCTTCATAGGTCTTCTGCAGTTCTATTTCTGTGAAATGTTTGTGCAGACGATACATAAATTCTGCACTTGTCACAGGATGAACAGTGAGAGCATTCAGGAATCCATCATTCCCCATTCTGGATAGGTCCATATTGTTTTCCATTGTAAAATAATTATAATTCAGGCCCTAAGGTAAAGCAAAATTAATATTAAATCAGAATATATTATTTTACGTAAATATATTAGTATGTATTGTGTTTTCCACAAGCCTCAACATTTGGCACTGTAACAAGAATGTGGTCATAGTTTCATAGACAGCACCTCCAGGTTAATTCTGGTCAGCTTTAGTCAGCAGACCTTTGCAATTTGCAGTAATGCTGTTTAATGTCTTGTTGTAACCATGCTAATTAACGGCACAAATCGCAGCAGGTCTGCAGCTGGCCTGCCGAGAACAGGAAGTCATTTACTTTATGGCTCAGCAGCAGAAGAAGTACATCATTCCATTAAAGTAATCCTGGTTTCTGGACGCTTACTTGTTTTATGCTGGATCCAAACAGCATGTCCAGGTCTGTGTGAATTACTGATGCTTTATGTTCAGGTCACTGCTTTTTACGTCAAAAGGTCCAAATCTGAACAACTAGACTATCCTAAACACAGTCTAATAACATGTTGCCTCCGCATTAGACTGATAGCTCACCTAATGAGAGTTTGTCACGAACTGATCCATCTATGATTTTTCTGAATTTAAGCCTGAACTTTTCTTGACAGGTGAAAGCTACAGGTTTACTGTGGGTCGGGGTTTCTGTTTAATTGGGTTGCTTCCAAAAATTTACAGCAAGTCTGCATTTTTTTTATTCAATCATTTAACGTCATTTTTTAATTAGTCTGAATCTACAATGATTTTAGCATTAACTTTCAGTTTACTATAGCTTAAAATAGCTATTCAGAAATTGTTTAAAATGTTGAAAAAACATATCATTTACAACTGAAATTACAGTAAATCTAAAGTATGGTTGTATTTTTGTGCCCCTGTAACATGAATCCTCTTTCAATGGGTTACAGATGCATTTTGTATGAGACATGTGGTTCAGAGTACCTACACCACCATTTAAAAGTGTGGGACCAGAAAGATTTCTTAATGGTTTTGAAACAAGCCTCTTATGCTAGCCAAGTCTGTTTGTATTTGATTAAAAAATACAGTTAAACAGTAATACTGTTAGATATTATCCAATTTGAAATAACTGTTTTAAATCAATGAATAAAAAAAACAACAAAAAAATTACTTATTCCCGTGACAGCAAAGCTACATTTTTTAGTCACATGATTCTTCTAAAATGCAGATTTACACTGCATTTCTTACTATTACTGATCAATTTAATTCATCCTTGATATATAAATGCATTAATTTCTTTAAAAAAATAAAAAAATTAACTCATTTACTGACCCCAAACTTTTTAACATTAACCTGAATGAAATCAGATCAGGTGATTAAGAGTAGGAAAGTGTTCCATCACCTCTATGTCAAAGCACTTAAATAAGCCAGCAGCCATTACTCATGTTTATATACTGTTTTATACAGTCTATGGTGCGGATTACGTGAATTACATGTTTTGAACATATGCAGAACATTTTCACATGACTGTGAGCTTGTTTGAGTATATCAATATACTTCCCTTAGATTTTTCTAAATACTATGAACTATTGATTATTTGGCCTCCCTGATGCATTGAGTCCCTCAATATATAACAGCACACCCCCTCAATAAAGCATGGACCCTTGGGTAATGTGGTTTCCTGTCGAAACTAGAGACCCTATGTGAAAAAGGTAGTCATTTGTGACCAGCATAAACATTGCCAACTAAGGGAAACCAGCTACATGAAAAGTGCACTTTATCAACACAGGACTGTTTTTAGAATTTGCCAGGATGATCTGTACATAGTTCGGGCTCTGAGCCAGTTTATTTCGGCACACTGCTCTCTCAGACACATTTTCCCTGGGATTTTAGCTTGGGCCTAATTGGAATCTCATGATATGAGAAATGTAACTGCCTTAGTGATTACAGGGAAATAAGTAGATGCAGATCTGATCCTGTTGAAAAATCTGTGTTTAGATTAAGTGCATTTCTTTAAGAATGACCAACAAGAATGAGACAGAAAAAGGTTACAGCAATATTATGTATTATGTGGAACTTAATTTCTATCCATGCATTTTCCAAACCTCCCATGCTGGGCCTATCCCAGTGTCTCGGGCTGAAAATTTAATATGCTGGGGATTTACTTTAAATATAGTTAAAGGAATAGTTCATTAAAAAAGTAAATAAATAAAAAGCTCACCCTCAGGCGATCCAAGATTTAGATGAGTTTGTTTTTTCAAAAGAACTGATTTAAGAGTTCAAATAGCTGATAAAAACATTGCAGTGATCCACAGTAATTCACATAACAACAGGCGATGGAAGCATTATTACAGATTATGGATGCTATTATGGTATTTTGGCCAGAAGCAACCATTTAAAGTGGTGGATATTTCTTCCAAACACTGATTTTCACTTCACAAAACATGAATTGATGAACTGGAGTTGTGTAAATTACTTGTGGATTAATGTGATATTTTTATTACCTATATTAAAGTATATTATATATAAATATATATATTATACATATTAAGTATATTAAGTGAAATACGTTTCTACAATATATATAATGAAATATATTGTAGAAACTTAATTCCCTGTAAATCTGCTCTGCAATGATTTGTATCATAAAAAGCACTATACAAATAAACTAGAATTCAATTGAATTTAATATTTAGCAGCTGATGGCACCCATTCACTGCAGAGGATCCATTACTGTGATGTAATGCTTAAAAGTTTCAACAAATCTGTTCCAATGAAGAAACAAACTCATCTACATCTTGGATAGCCGGAGGGTCAGTAATTTCTACAGTGAATTTTCATTTTTGGCCTAGCTATTATTTTAATAAAACTGAATATTGATCAAAAAAGAAACATGAAAACAGAATGCAATTATGATTGGTTTTCTCTGGATTGTTCCCAAGACTGGATTTAACGGAGTAGTTCAACCAAAAAGTAAAATTCTGTTATCATTTACTCATCCTTATGTAATATAAGCATGAGGATGAGTAATGATGACAGAATTTTCGATTCTAAATGCTCATAAAAATAGATAGATTCGAGGTCAAATTCGGGTCTCAGTTGATTTCTTACCTCATATTCCTCCACACAGCTCATGCCGACAAAATCAATGATACAACGACCGAGCCACTCGTCAGGTCTGATGCTTACAATGTCAGTCCTGCAATGCTCCAAGAAAGGCTGGAGCTTCAGAAGTAGAGCACGGGACAGTAGAAATCCTGGTCCACTGTGACAGTACCTCCCCTGGGTTTCACCTCCAATGAACTCTCCAGGGTGGCCCATGTAAAGCTGAAGGTCCATGCTCAGGTGGCTTACTAAGGTCTTCAGTCTTTCCGGCTGGGTGTAGGTATCATCCTGGACGAAGAAGAACCAATCGTAATCAGCAATGTGATGCTCTAAAAGATATCGGACAGACTGGAACATGTTTGAAACCGGACGCTCTTCACCATGGGCCACCACAAACATTCCATTAGGGAGTTTACGATTGCGAGTGCCTGTAAAGAAGATAAGCCTGCCATCCAGGTGGTGGTTAAGGGTCCGGTTGATGGCCACAGCTAAAGTGCTTATGGTGGTTTTGGAGGTAAATACAGAGACAAAGAGACGTTCACGAATTCCAAGCTCTGTACTGGCATATTTGGCTCTAGAGAGAGAAAGATTGAGGATAAAATAATAACATGAAGAGTAAAGAAATCACAGCAGAGTTGCATTAGGAAGTAACAAGCACAGATGGGTTTGATGTGTCAGTGGGTTAAATAAACCAACCCAACCATTTACAACATACCACACACAGAAGTCCAAAATAGGCAGCAGTTGTGTCATTATTTACCCATGTCATTTAAAACTGTCATTTTTTCCCTTGAAACCCAAAATAATTTGCAAGTAGTTATTTCCTTATGACAGTTCATAGTGATAGGACAAACCAAACTCTAAAACCAAGATACATCCCTAGTGAAAATACATATATACTAAAATGTATTTAAAATACATATACTTTGTGCTATGTATACTACAAATACATTTACATATATATGTACTTAACATTCAGTTGTACTTTTAGTACACTAAACTGGTATCTCTAAAGTCTGCTAAATTAGAACAACTAATTTTGTACTTAATGCACTTTCATTTGGTGGAACTAGTGCTGAAGTTCAAATAAAGATATTCTAAGTATATTTGATTGGGTCTATTGCAAGTATACTTTGTGTACACTTTAAATATCTTGCATTTAAATTGAATAATTCAATATTATTCAAAGATCACACAATACTCATTGATAGTGGCATTAAAACACATTTTAGGCTTCATAATAAGAAATGTGCATTGTTCACAAGTAGTATATAATAAGTATAATAATTATAATTTTTATAATTGTGCCATATGTCAGTAAATATGGTGATTTGATTTGTCAGTAAATTACCAAGTATACTTGGTAGTATTTTAGTATATAGTATTTTAAATATACTACTTTTATACTATATATACTACTTTTTTTTTTACTAGGGAGTAGCTTTGTGTGAAGAAAGTTTAGCTCAAAGTTATTTAAAGAAAATGATCGGCCGCTCTCAAACCTCATTCTCTTTTCTACACATTTGAATTGCCATTTAGTGTTCACTTGAGACACACATGAGAAAATGAAAGTTTTGAAACCCAAACTAGATTTCAGAACTTTGCTGGAGGAGAAGATTATTAGTTAATGATTTCACAATTTAATTTTCTTTGTTCCTACACAAAGCTACTGTGTGACTTCATTGTAAGCTTGAAAACCGTGTTACAAAATTGATTACATGTATATGTGTTTAACTTTTTTCTTATTAACTTAGGATAAATCTTTGGCATATTGCCAAAAAATGTTGTCAGTCAACTAGGTGTTTATTCCACATGGAAAGTATTTTTCTGCTGACACTATTCTATGTATATTTGTGTATGTGTGTGTGTGTGTGTGTGTATTTGTTTTGTTTCTGCATGGTTGTAAGGATGCTGCTGATTTGTTGATGCTCTCGCTGTAGTTCAGATTACTAAACCGCTGATCCGTGACTGACAGCACGCTTTAGGTGACCTGATGACATTATTAGGCCTCAGCTTCTATAGGCCAAGGGGCAAGATCAGAGCCTTTGCTCTTTAAATAGCAATCGCCCTACTAAAATGCTCCTTCTTTTTGTGCTAAAGACAAACCAGGTAACTTTATTTTAGCGGCAGTCCTCTTGCAGAAAAGCAAAAAGAAATGCTATTTCTATTATTATTATTATTATTATACTTTGCTATTATTATTATATTATTTTTGTTTTGCAAACTACTCACAACCATCATGCACGCTTTAAATACACCAGACTCGACAGAATTCAGTCAGGATGCGCATATAGAATTACTGTGGAGCTCCATGCTACACCTACCTGAAAACTTTCTTTGGAGGACCTTCCTGGGCAGGCTTGTTATAAGGTACTATTCTGGGCTCAAAGTCCTCTTTGACATTTCCGTTGTCAGCTGTGCCAGTGGATATCGAACTAGGCTTACGGGCCCCTTTCGAGCTCCCAGGCTGCCCTAAGAGCATCTCGTCGGCGGCTCCCATCCAGTCAGAGTCGCAGGACTCATCCACCCAGGTGACGCTGAGGAGACTCAGAGTGAATCCCAGAGAGATGCCCACAATAATCGGCCCGGTCGGCCTGATGAGAGACACTAACATTGCAATTCTCATGCTTTCAGTCGCTCCTCAGAACAACGACGAGATGCTTTCAGCAGAACGAGGCAGAGGAATCGCGTCGCTCTCTCTCTTCACACCTATAAAGACAAACGCGACTGTTTCTGTTGCCTTCTGACGTGTCATCGCTCCGGACTCCGCCCTTTTCTAACCAGACGTCAGTCAATGCAAATTCTAAGCGCTGATTACTTCCATTCGACAGAGGCTTGGATGGAGGAGGCGCCATCTGCGAAACCGCAACAAACCTATCATTAACTCCAGCTATAATTTAGGGGTAAAAGCGAATTTGGTCGTTTGCCCTAGGATATTGCGAGGAAACCGCGTTTAACCTAGAAAGTTTATGATCTTTCTTTGTCTCACTAGAGGGCGACCATTCTGTTTGAGACTATAAATGTAATCCTAAAATGTGGACGCGTTAGGCAGGGGCACACACACACACACA
>JAUMHE010000051.1:5507899-5522373 GCA_032359235.1 Enteromius mattozi
CACACACACACACACAATACTTTCTTTCTAGGTTTTACCTATTTTAAACATTCCATTAAAAAGAAGAAGGAAATAAATTATTCTAAATATTTAAAGAAATTAAGAAATTAAATGTTTAAAAAGTTAAAGATTGCTAAATAAATAAATAAATAGCCTATATCAATCACAATATCTCCAAATGCACAATCATGTATTGCACACACACACACCAATTTTCCCATAAATCAGTTATTCACGGACAAATAACTACTACTCATATACTTTAAATGTGCACAAACATGGTGCAATATACAGAAAAACACAGCTCAGACCTTGCTTTCTCTTTCATTCTGTCTTTCCCTGGAGCATCACATCTGGTCCTTCTACTGCACGCCTGCAGCTACAACTAGAGAACACAGTGGACTCCCCAGAGCTGTGCTGCGCTGTCTTTCTGTCCCACGGTTGTTAGTGAGAAAACATTTTTCTCCTTGTATGTGGTTGTTAAAACTAAATATTCTGACAGTGAGTTGGGCTTGTTAGGCTTTTACTTTCTGCAGATGAAGTGGAGCATGAAGTGTTCTACCAGGGGTAATCATTCTTTGGAAGAATAATAGTAATTGTTTAAGTGCCTTTAGTAAGAAACAATGTGACCCTTATGGAAATATTACATTTGATGTGATTGTGTGTGTGTGTGTGTGTGTATTTACCAGCTTTGTCATTTTCAACGCTGGGATAAATTTAATAGTGTATAAAGCTCTCAAAAACATATGTAAGCTGAAGCTAACTTCTTCATCAGGGAATATTAAAAACTGACAAATACAAGAGAACCATTCACTAAAGTGTGTAGTCTTTTTATTCTTCCACTAGGTGGCAGTGATTCGTTAAATTGAGTGCCCTTAAATGGCCCCACTACATTTAGATGTGCTTTTTTGAGGTGCTTCTGTGCTTTGCAATATTGTTTTTAAGCAAAATGTGAACGCAGATATATGTTAAGGAAAAAAAACATGAAATGATTTAGAAGAACTTTCATTCATTTTTCATATTTTATACTACAAGATAAATAAAATAGGCATGAGATGCCACTGTGGGCAGCAGGAGACCAACTGAAAATCTATATTACACCAAGAATTCATGACACTGTTCTGTTAATTTCCCTCCAAATGTCCACTTGTTCAGCCCGAAAAACTACAATGAATAAAACCATAGGGACAGATTTGAAGGTCAAAGACCTTTCCGAGTGGATGGAGATGATTGTCCAGGCCCACAGTTGTGGTATTCACAGTAAGCCATCATAGTGTAAGGGGCCCTGAGCCAGGCATTGTTCATTCACAGCTCACAGTTTTCATCTGAACACTGAGGCTGTTTACTGTCTCTGGGATAAACGCAAGGAATGTATGGCAGAGTTTACTAAATAATGTCACTATGCCACCACCTCCCTCGGAAAGCCCGGATCACATGATCGCAGAGGCTTCTGCCTCTTCAGTGCACCCAGTGTTATTTGCAGGACTCTGAAAAGCCATATTGACATAGAGCCTTTTATTAGGGGTTTCCATTCTGATCCTTTCCAAGAGCAAACTGTGTCCAATTACCTTTATATCTAATACAGAAGATTATAGGCTGTATTTAATAGATTTGAAGGTGATTTAGCGTAAATGCATATGAATATTATAAACAAGAAACGTACAAACAAAGGTCACTGATGCATAGCATGGCATAGTTCAAAATTAGAAAATAGTTTATTGAAAACCTATTGTTCTTTGTTTTGTCAAATAAATAAGCCCAACATTTTAAAGGAGTAGCTCATTCAAAAATGAAATGTTGCTGAAAAATTGCTCACCCTTAGGCCATCCAAGATTTAGATGGGTTTTGTTCCTCATTGGAACTGATGTGAAGAAATTTAGCATTTCATCACTTGCTCCCCAGTGGAATAGGGAATTGGGTGCCATCAGAATGTTTAAATTGAGTTCAAATAGCTGATAAAAATAATTCACAAGTAATCCACATGACTCCAGTCTATCCATTAACATCTTGTGAATCAAGAAAAGCCTATGTTTGTAAGAAGCAAATTCATCAAGATATTTTTAACTTCAAATCGTCACTTTCAGCTAAAATAAGTCATTTATCAGCTGCTTGAAATCTTATTTTGACGGCACCCATTCACTGCAGAGAATCCATTGCTGACCAAACCATGTACTGCTAAATTTCTCAAAATCTGATCCGCTGAAAACAAAAATGGATGGCCTAAGAATGGCTTTAATTCATTGGGTGAACTATTGCTTTATTCAATTTAAATTCCCAGATATGTTTGATTTTCACCCAGAGACACTGACTCAGCATACAGTAAGCATTTTGGAGAATGCATGCATGGACACAAAGTTTTTGTTTATCCTTTCTGTGTTTTTGCTTCTAAAACATACTTTATTAATAATATTAAATATGGTTTAGAAATATCATGTCAGGAATTCTAAGAATTCCTTTTTTAGTATAACTATTCATTTCTAAAAATGAAGTATTTCTTTCCATGTTGTGTGTCATCATCAAACTAACCATCTGCCAATTGATTAACTCAAGCACTACAACTAATACTTTGCTGTCATGTTGCAAAAAAAAAAGAAAAGAAAAGAAAAGAGAGGCAGATGCAAGAAAACATCGATGGCCATAAAAGGCTTCCCAGTGCATCCAAAGTTTGCCCTGAGAGAAAGACTCAAGTCGGTCTTACGAGTTTTATCAAAGTTTGATATTCTAAACAAGATGATGATAAATCAACAAGTCAATTTAAGTTTTTCTCTGCTCCTGAAATTTGATGAAATGGTTTGGCATGGACATTTGAAATTCATTCTCTTTGGCTTGAAAATGTTCTAACAGACAAATTGCTGGCTGATAACACAGGATACTGATATAGCTGTAGGGCCAAGAGGACTGCCAAGGTCAACACAGGCAAGAGAACACTTTATGAAAAACATATCAAAAACGACAGCTGGACATCATAACACTAATTTAAATTTAAGGCCTGATGAAAACGAGAAACAAAACGAAAACAAAGCGAGACGAGTTTACTGGTTGACATTAATCCATGGGAATCATTTCTGTTTCCAAAACAAACAAGGGCTGTGCGGGTTTACATCAGCTAAACGAATGTCATGTAGGGTTTCTGCACCGTTTGTTTACAAACTCCTGAACTTTTTGACTTGACAGGGATTTTTCTGACGCTACGTCAACAGAGGTGGAATGCGCGCGTGCCAATAGATGTTAATAAGATACGATAGACGCGCTGTTCAGAAGTGAGTCGCACGGCTTTTACTCAGTGAGCGCTTTCGGAAAACATGGTTATTTGATGCCAGCCTTTTGGTCTCACTATAGAAGTGGAATGACTGAGTTAAAAGCAGCGATGATTGATTTGTCTTCGCGCCCCTCTTGTTTGGCGCATCATACGGTCTTCACGCACTTTTAATCGCGTCTCGGCAGTGTATTTTCAAAGCGTTTTCATGCTGTTCTTGAGTCCTGCTGGATATGATGACAAATACTCGTCGACAAAACACGGACACGAAAACAGTGGGACAGTTTCAGGTAGATTTGACCCGTTTGTGGATGTAAATCCCTGGATGATGCTCTCAATGCAAAAGAACGTCCTCTCGTTCCTTATTATCTCCAATACGATCCTCACACCTCTGCAACGAAGGTAAGCTGCGGCTTTATTCCCGCCTGTTAATTTTCTTGGTATCGAGCTGCTCAAATATAGTTCTTATTATTTAGTTCTGTAAAAATGTTGTTTTGAGGCAGTTAGGATTACATCAACAAACGCAGGAATTTATGACTTTGCATTCAGGTTCAACAGGCCTTTTTAAATAACAAGAGGCAATGAAAGATGTGAAAAAACTGGTTTGTTAATGGCAAATAACTTTAAGAGGGAGGGTCAAGACTTAAATGATGAGAGGACGGAAGAGAGAAAAAGGATAAAGCAAGCAAGAGTTTTATCACTTTTTGTAGATTTCCTGAAAATTTGCCACTATGAAAATAAAAGAAAAAAGAGAAAAAAAACTTTCAGCAGTTTCCAAGTTTCTTATTTGGCAGTGTTGGTGTGTGAGTGTGTCTCGGGTAGTTTTATTTTATTATTTATAAGTGTATTTATATACCTATTTATTTTTGTACCAGGGTGGATGGCAACCCTTTAGTGATGGATCCCAATAGTATCTGCCGTAGAACTAGAACGGTGGTAGGCAGACATGCCGACATGTGCCAGTCTCAGCCTGAGATAATTCAAGAAGTGGCAAAAGGTGCCCGGTTGGGAATGCGAGAATGCCAACATCAGTTCCTCAATCGTCGATGGAACTGCACCAGTCAGAGCAGAAACCTGGCCAAGATCCTGCAACAAGGTGAGAAACCATACAAAAGCTGCTCATGACTTTTACTCATACAATCAACAGTTGATTTTCAAAGAGGATGAAATGGATAGAGTCAGCCTTCTAACATTTAGATTAAATGTTATCTAGATTATCTTAAATGAAGGCCTTCATTAACACAATGTAGTTAACTGTATGACCATTAGAGGGCATGATTGTATCAATTTGACCATGAAAATAGTTACCTGAAAAAACATAAGTGAAGAAAAAAAATCAGTAGAGCTTATTATTTTGTTAGTACCTTGTGCATGTGTCTAAATGAGGCTGAAGTGAGGCATCTTGCCAATAAAACCCATTTAGTTTGTTATGTTTGCACTTTTAAATCCAAACATGACATGTCAATGCCATTTATAAGCTAGACTTGTGTACATGTTAATCTGATACCAAGAGTGAGTGTGTCTTGGAGGAATCCTTTACACTAAGTGGAAAAATGCTCTTTTGGCAGGTCAACATGTATTGAGGCAGGTCTAGACAACGGAGATGTGTGAGGAATGTGAATCTGCTAAATGAGTTATTGTTAATGTGGCAATTCCTTAGATATTTAAGTGATCTTAGAAGTAAGATGGGGTCCTGAAACAAGAGTTTAGATAAAGATCATAATCAAACACATACCATGAGATGATCCACATGAAACAATGCACCTTTTTAGGTGATCATAAGACAAAATATAAAGTTTTGTATTTAGACAAACTTTAAACTTTAAAATCTGTTCTTTAACTGTTCTCTAGATATCCGGGAAACTGCATTTTTGTATGCTATCACAGCTGCCGGGGTGCTGCATGCAGTAACACAAGCCTGCAGCCAGGGAGCGCTGCCACAGTGCGGCTGTGTGACCCTTCAGAGTTCCTCTGAAACTTATCACAACTCCCCGGGAGAGGAGGTACTCATCCAGGCTTCACCTGTCCAAGATGGGCGCTGGGAATGGGGGGGATGTGGAGATGATGTGGACTTTGGCTACGAGAAGTCTCGTCAGTTCATGGACACCAGGCAGAGAAAAGGCAAGAGTGACATTAGGACCCTTATTGACCTGCACAACAACGAGGCAGGAAGACAGGTATGTTTACATTTCTTGGAACACAGAAGGATAGCATTTTACATGGGACGTTTAACTTTTGCAATAGTTTTTTCACTCCTTCAACATCTGCAGTGATTACTCTTTATTCTCTTTTATAGTCTAATCTCTTACCTTACATTACCTTACCTTACCTTGGTGACCCAAAACAGCCTATTGCATATTATTTATCCAAGCAATATTACACAAGCATAAGTGCTGTTATTATTCTGGTATTATTTAGCTATTGGCGGGATGCTGTGGGTAATTTAAACTAAGCAAGTATAATATTGCTTTTGCATAATGGTTTATTTAATGCATTGAGTCACTTACATTTTAAACAAAATATTCCCAGATATTTTGTCTATTTTAGATCCTGCCAACAAAAATACTTCCACAAGTCACTGAATGACTCACTCTTGAAGACAGTCACTTGTCACCACATAATAGTGTATTATGCAACCTGATGTAAAGTTTGCCTCAGTTCTTTTAGTACTGTCTGTGTTCGCTAATGTTTGTATATTGTAACTGTTTTTTTGCAGTCTTATAGAGTACTTATAGAAACAGTTAAAGAAATAGAGCAGATGTCTTCTTATTTTCTTAATCTTTCTTATTTTGTGTGCATACAGGCCATACGGATACAAATGCGGACCGAGTGTAAATGTCATGGCCTTTCTGGTTCCTGCACTCTTCGCAGCTGCTGGAGGAAGATACCTCTCTTCCGTCAGGTCGGTGACTACCTCATGCAGAGCTTTCATAATGCTGTTCGCGTGATGGGTGGGAATGATGGTAAATCGCTTGCCCCCATCGATCCGGATACCCCTCCCCTGGATGCTAACGTCCTTATCTATTCAGCTGAGTCACCTGATTTCTGTCAGGCCAATCAAAGGACGGGTACAGAAGGCACACAGGGTCGTGTGTGTAACAGCACAGAGACAGGGCATGGAAGCTGTGACAGCCTGTGCTGCGGTAAAGGATTTGCAGATTACACACTGGAATATGAGGAAAACTGTCAGTGTCAGTTTCACTGGTGCTGTGAGGTTCAGTGCCAGAGATGTTCTGTGAGAAAGGATGTCAGCCTTTGCTTGTGAAGTCCACTCGAAGAGTTAAAAAATAGAACTGCATCTGTTTGAGCTGGAGGGGCACAATTGTTTTCTCTACTGTGCATAGGAGTGTTTCCTATGCAGAATGAAGACCTGTGCTTATCATCTTCTTGCTCACATGCATTTTTTTGATGGTCCACAAGACTGAGCAATATTAAGTCAGCAAGTCAGGTGGAAGCAGTGTTGCCAGGCTTTGCTAGAAAAATCAGCAACCTGGTCTTAACGAAAACAAGCCATATGGGAAAACAAGGCCAAAATAAGCTACTCCTGGTTTTAGGTACAAAAAAAAAAAAAAAACATGTCCCTTGACTGCCTAAAACTATAAGCAACTGCTTGAAAAGGCAAGCCCAAAATCGTTTATAATAAGTAGACTCGGCAACATTGGGTGGGAGTCAGAGCTTTTATGGCTGCTTTAGACAATAAACACATCTTACTGCCACCTGCTGGTCCTTTATTAGGAGAAATTAGTGTACATTTAGTGTACATTTTCAAAAAACTCAAAATCTGGGAATAAACTGTTGACCTTGGGAAACTTGTCTAGCACACTCACAAATTAATGCGGTTTGTGTATCCTTGGTATCTGAAAATGATACAATGTCAGCACTGTCCAAGGTGCTGAACCCCTGACTGACAGTTGCCTTGCAAACCTAAAGATGTAGTCAGTACCTAACTGATTTAGAACATTTGTTGGTCTAATTATTAAAACATTTGTCTATTGTCTTCCAGAAATTTCCTTTTGTACCTGC
Source organism: Enteromius mattozi (assembly GCA_032359235.1). Classification (NCBI taxonomy): domain Eukaryota; kingdom Metazoa; phylum Chordata; class Actinopteri; order Cypriniformes; family Cyprinidae; genus Enteromius; species Enteromius mattozi. The sequence goes on from JAUMHE010000051.1 coordinate 5,515,179, forward strand.
ACATACATTTTATTAACTGCATATATTTGTAACAAGTAGGCTACACTGAAAAAAATGGTAACCTAAAAATGTGCTTCATGTGGGAATATTTGATGTTTAACTATAGGATTATAGTGTATAAAAACAATGTGACAGTGGGCTTTCTCACAATGCCAATGTCTTTTATCTAATGCTTGTCTACAAATGAATGTCCACAAGGTGGAGCATCTTTAATGCTGCAAAAGTGTCTGAGGTTACAGTAAGCAATGCACCTGCACCACTATACTTGTGTAATGGTGTATAAGGCGATTTAAAATGTTTGAATGCTCTAAATCAACAGTGTGAAATGGAATTACAAATACATAATTAAAAAAAGGTTTTTGTTATCTATTTTTCCACTTATTGCCCTTATTTCTCTTTTCAGTTTTCTACACTAAAAATCAGTTGCTGTTGTCACTCAGAAATTGCTAGTTATTTTCACAATTAATTAACAATCAGAAAGTAACACTGAATTATACATTAAAATTTTAATGAGAAAGACTGTTTTTCCCCCTGTAAAACTCTTTTTTTTTGTAATTTTTTTTATTTGCAACTTTCAATCAGCTGTGAGACAAATTTTGGGAATCGATTGTGTCTGTGTTTGTCAGAGAGATCTCTTAAGCTACCTTGCTGGCCGACATGTTGAACAGCTGTAATTATGAGATACACTGTTTTCCATTGTTGGGAGAAATCCACAAATACTCTCTGAACCGCTTGTATAAAAATAGAAATCTGAAAGAGACTGTCTAACCCACATATACGCTCATATAAGATGTGGGCAAACGTGTTTCAAGCTTCCGTGGTTGGTGAAAGCAGACATCAGTCGTTTCACGTCGCGTCAGGATTGGCAGACGGAGGAGGCTTATCCCGGTTTACAGGTCTGTACCTTTAGTTTTTTTGCCCGGCTACACATTACAAGTCCTGCCCATTGCTCCCGCTGTCTGAGGCTGCGCGCGCAGTGGGATGCAGAAGGAGTGCCGGAGCGCGCGCGAGTGACTGAGGCGAGCATCGATTATTACATAGATACGGTAACCTTATCAAGTCAACAGCTGTTTTCCCCACTGTATACCCGGTGGTCACGCGAAACATAAATGGACGTGAACCTGTGACTCTGAAGTCGCACCTCCCCGAGGCACCACTGAACGGGACGAAAGGCGAGACAGCGCATTCCGAAGGGCCGGTGGGTGTTGGTCGTCAGTGGAAAAGATGGGCACGGTGCTCTCGATTTCCCCCACGTCCAGAAAAGGAGGGATTCTGGACGAGAAGACAGATGGAGCTAGCGGCAAGACGGAGAAGAGTCTCAAGCGCCATTCGGTGCTGATATCGGCTCTGACGTGGAAGCGGTTAGTCGCTGCCTCGGCCAAGAAGAAGAGTGCCAAGAAAGTGAACCCGAATCCACCCGTTTCTCAGATCACTAACCCCGTTGACCAGCTGAACACCGAGAATCTTAAGAAGTCTCAGTCGGGCTCCGAGCGCAAGACGAAGCCCGGGCCACTCGCAGTGCCAGTCCCTACAGTACCGGATAAAAGCCTTCGATCCAGTCAAACCCAGAATGCATCGCAGAACGGCAAGCAGCTTCTGTCGGTCCAGCGGCAACCGAGCAGTCGCTCCATCATCTCTCCCAGACGAGTCATCGTGCAAGCCTCCACAGGAGAGCTCCTTCGCTGCCTGAGCGAGTTCATGTGCAGAAGGTGCTACAAACTCAAAGAGCTGAGCCCAAATGAGATCATCTTGTGGTTCCGAAACGTCGACCGGTCGCTGCTCATCCAAGGCTGGCAGGACCAGGGTTTCATCACTCCCGCCAACTTGGTGTTCGTCTACCTGCTCTGCCGGGAGGCGGTGACCGAGGATATTTCCAGCGAGTACGAGCTGCAGGCCACCTTTCTCACCTGCCTGTACCTGGCTTACTCTTACATGGGCAACGAGATCTCGTACCCGCTCAAGCCCTTCCTGGTGGAGACCAACAAAGAGGTGTTCTGGGAGCGCTCCCTGCGGATCATTGACAAAATGAGTGCCAAAATGCTGCAGATCAACTCCGATCCGCATTTCTTCACCGAGGTCTTCCAAGACCTGAAGAACGAGGGTGGCTCAAGCGATACGAACGGAAGATGGAATAATAACCTGGACCGCTAAGTTTGGCTCGTGTCGAAGGGAGAGAGAAGCTCTCTGATACCTCTCCACACCCTTCCTTCAAGGGTGAAATGAATGTAAGGCCCGACTGCTGAAGGTGTGAAGAGTGTTTCACTCTATTGCTGGTTTATTTGGAAACGGACAGGGGGATTTCGCCTCACCTCCATGAGAGGGGGTTTACGTTAATACATGTGTAAAATACAACCTTCATGACCCAGTGAATGTTACGAGCGCGATCTGGGGTTTCTTCATAGTTTACTTAATGCATGCTTAAAATACTCTACTCGTATCATCATTGTGGTTTTTGAAGAAGAAGAAGAAGAAGAAAAAATAACGCTATCTGGTGCCGAGCTAAAGTGAGAGATGTAAATTATTAGCTTGTGCGTCAGTGTTGGGGTCTTATTTTTCTATTAGTTTCAGAAACGATGATGTCACCGACGCTGAGCTGTCCAGGGTGCTGGCCTGCAACAGACACTCTCCTCTCGTCTCCTTTGGCGCCTGATGCTATCTATCTGAACGTTGAATGTACTGTTTTACAACAAAACGATTCTCTACAGTCATATGTGCCAACTGTCATAGTATAAAACGTAATGTTTTATATTGTATATTTGAAAATATATGAATACAAATACCCCCAGACTCTCTGCCGCTTCTTTATTGTTTTGATGATGAAAAGGGGACAGTCGATGCATCGGTTCGTGATTGAAGTGTCCTTTTTGCTGCGTTTTTCTTCTATGCATAAATGATCAAGGTTTTGCTGACATTGGCTGGCGCTGGCGTAATACTGCTGCATGCAGATAGAAATCTGGCTACTGGAAATGATTTGCGTTTGCTTTTTGATATTTTAACAAAACTCGACCATTGGTCAAATTGGAATTCAAATCATGCATGAGAACAAGCAACAGTGTAGCCGAGGGATAGTGTCTACGTCATTCCTGTGCAGGCAAATGACCGCATATGCTTGGAGATAATCAGTCGGATAAGCGGGGCAGTAGCACCATAAATCCAGTGCATGGATTCACTGGAGGCTTTTCACTTTATGTCTAGCTGCAAAATCGTTTCATGTTTATCCCGGCAAGAGACACCTACATTTAATCAGTCGTTCGTGACTAAGATCTGTGCATAAATATGCATCGGCTCCTTTTTTACTCATAGCTGGTTGCTAGCCGTGGTGCTGAAACTCGCCTTCAGTTCCTGCGTTACTTTCGTCAATAGGCCCACATAGATATGGGTTATGTATCTATGGAAACGTAATCCGTGACTAAATATGGGGGGACCTTGAACTTGGGTCGATTTTCTTACGAACCTCGACACGACTCTAACATATCACGTTTCAGAGGTTACAGTAAATTAAAAATCAATATTCTACTTGGTCTTTCAGTTTTAACAATTGGCTGTCACATAACGAAAACATTAGACTTCCAGACGTCAGGTATGATTTGATTAGTCTACATTAAAAATCAAATGATCGGTTTTGTAAAAGAACTGGATAAAAGTCGGGATTTAAATATACATTTAGCCTATTTATTTAATGCGTATTGAAACATTTTAGTATTTAATACATATTTAACATATACTATTATATTTGATAGGTTATAAATATATTTAAAATATTTTTTAAAAATCACAATAATAATAGTAATAAAATAGGCCTACCTTTAAAAATACTTAATTAAAGTATTTAATATACTTAACATAAAATGTTCTCATTATTCTCAGTGGGGCTAATATAGAATGTTAGCTTAAATAAAAACATTTTAAAAAATGCTGACATCGCTGGACGCAGGGCACTGACATAGGCTACTTTTCACTTTCCCTTATCGGTACAGGTAGTCCTCAAGAGAAACGTTTTGAGTGTGAAAATTGCCTCAGGGGTGCATGAGTCATTGAGCGAGTAAGAAGCAGCTGGTTCTAAACGAGAGAACCCCCAGAATTTGTGAATAAAACACGTGGTTCAGGAGCTCAAACATTTGATTGGCTGAATTTTGGTGCAGTCTGATAGAAGTGTCATTGTGACGGAAGGCTGCAGAACCGGGCCATAGGAATTCTGCGGGCGCATTCCGCTCCGTCTCTATGACAACGGCTATATTAGTAAAAGGGTCTGATCCACATCTAGCGTGGGCTGAGAAACGCGTACAACAGCTGTCTCTAAACATGAAACCGGTCGCCCTAGAGTTAAATTATTAGCTGAAATTTAGTGCATGTAAACGTATATAATCTCACCTATCATTATTTTCAAATGCCCTTCCTATTCAATCGATGCTCTTGACAGTAAGGCAGTGAGGCTGCAGATGTGAATGTTAACGGGCTGGTATGGCCCTTAAGCTATATACAATGAAGAAATGCGCCAGCAAGCATGAATTAGGCAGCATTATTCCTGAATGAACCTTCAGTGTGAAGATCATTCTTGTTAAGTAAGCGGTTTATGTAAGTGTATACCGCTGTCTGCTGGAGCCGTAGCAACCGCGGACGGATGCAGCCGTAGGAATGCGGTTGCCGTGGAAACGCCTGCAGCGGGAAGCGAGATTCAGGGACCACAGAAAGGACGAAGCCGACAATTAATATTTCATACCGCTTCTTTTGGCTTTGTATTTGTGCTAGACATAACTGTCAGACCTTTGGTGGGAATGTGGGATTGGTCCCTAGAGAATGCCATAGGCTACATTGTAAAGAAGCATGATTACTCAATTCAGAAGGCACACGAGAAAGACAAGAGGGAGGGAGATTCACTGGACAGAGATTCACTTCGTTCCAACCATTCATGTTTCCACTGAAACACAAATAAATGGATGCCCAGGCTACCTGTAAGCTATGTCATACTTTTGTTAGTTTTTGGCAGATAGTTAAAGGTATTGCTCTTAACTCAATTTAACTCAGCAGCAGGTATTCAGGTGTGTGTTCAAGATAAGTCCGCTTTTTTCCCTTTAATCAATCCAATAAACAGGGTTAATTGTGTGTTTTTGCAGTCATTTCCATGGCAAAATGTATTTTGCCCATTTAAAAATTAAATAAAACATATATTTTTTTAATGACATTAAATAAATATTTCAGCAAATAAAATTTGTTATTCATTTTGCTACAGTTTTGAAAATGAATTACTGGATATTTTATTAAGCTAAAAAAAAAAAAAAAATCTTTTTGAACAAGCATTCTGCATACATTTTTAAACTAAACGTTCATTAAATGGTAAACTCAGCAGTTTGCTGTTCAAACTTGTTGTCCAACAGCAGGCAGGACACGGGTCAAAGTCAAAGCATGCAATGATAACTTTTCAAGCATAACAAATTATTTCAAGTATAAAAAAAACTCCTAGCAGAATGTCCCTGTTGATGTCATTGTGTAAAGAGGTCGAGATTATTTTCTGTCTCTTTCTTATCTGTCAAAACAGACAAAACGAAAAATTCAGATATAAACACACCTACATCCTAATGAATTTATATAACTCTGTTGATCCTGTGAAGTTGCCCTCTTGAGGCTGACATATCACGTATCATCCCAGTTAAAATTTGTTAATATATTTTTCTAGGTCATCAGCACAGCATTAGCAATAGTTTGAATGTTTTCATACCTCACACCTTATTCAGGAGGGGGCTTACTTCTTTCTGTAACCCAAGGCTATTATGGTATGGGCTAATCTTGGCTATGAGATTACTCTATTCTCCCTGTGCATGCAGTTAGCCCCTTTGAGACACTCAGCTAAAAGCGGAAGACATAATCCACATCTAGTATGAAAATAACATCTGGGCCAAGTCATAAACAGTTTTGAAAATAAAAACAAAACAGACCTAAAAAAAATATATGCCTATACATGCCATTATTAGCCCTTGCCGCCATGAAACCATGGGCTACTAATGGCATTTATTGGCATATAGATAACATTAGATAACCCAGTATGTGTGTGTGTGTGTGTGTGTAGGTAGATTTACAATATGTTCTATTGCCGTTTTTCCTCTTTTTGCCAGAGGTTGCCTACATTTACAAGCTTTTATTAACAAACTTAATGACACAAGCATTCATGCAAAATAAACAATGAGGCAACATTATTTTTATTATTCAAACTCTTTTTCTATGCAACAGTAATTTTTGTCCCCTGACACAACATTCGTGAAAAATTGCCAAGGACTTCCAACAAAAACAACTCGCCCACACAGTGGTTAGATAATATTAGAGAGTCATCAATGCAGTTTTGATGATTTCATACAAGCATAAATGAGGATAAGGACTGAATCAGAAGACTAACTTGAAACAATAGTTATTATTAAAGATCAGTTACTTTGGATTTTTTTTAGTACAATGTAGTAACATTGATAATATCAGTTACACTGAAGAACCCATTTTGCCTCAGCTCTGATCCAACACTGCACATTTTTTACATTAAAAAACCTCCAGCTCCCAATGTGTCTTTTTCCCTTCACGGCAAGTGACAATGTTCATGTGTATTGCTCGTACTCATGGCCTTTTAGAACCCTGCAGAATATTCCCAATGCTCCACAGTGAGACTCAGTGGGGATTAGGCTTGTTCCACCCACCTGGTGCAATTATGAATAAAGTCTCAGAGCTGAGAGATATGATTATATAAGCCCTGAACATAAGCTCACTCAGCATCTTCAGGATTCAGCTTGTATGTACAGGGCAAGTCAGGGCAGAATAGAGCAGCAGTGTGTTTTCAGTGGAGTTGAGCTTATCAGAAGGTTTTGTAAGGTCTTTAACCCTCTAAAGACTTACTAATGCCTCTAAATTATCAACAGGATCAAAACTTCACTTAAAAATCTTCTTGACACAATCTATTACATGCCTGATTGATCATATTATAAAGTTAAAGTTGTATTAGTTTAATTTTTAAACTGTCTTCCTTTAAGGTGTGGTACACACTTATTTATTTATTCACATTATTTATTTATTTATTTATTTATTCATTCATTGTGAAATCTTTTCTGAATTATATTTAAATTTTATTATACATATATATATAAAAACAAAAAATTCAAATTTAAATATGATACATCAAGCTTTTTAGAAACATTCATCTGTATAGCTCTATCAGTTA
>JAUMHE010000051.1:5534771-5582588 GCA_032359235.1 Enteromius mattozi
AATAAATTATTGCTACATAATTTTCATATCTGACAATTCCATATGGATAATAAGTTTTGGGATCATTATTTTTTGGCTGCGGCTATTTACACCAAGTGCACATGACATTTTCTGATATTTATACCACTTATTGCAAGTGACAATTATCTGCACCTCAGTATTGAAGAGCATTATAAAACAGAATGCAATTTATTGAGTGTAAATGTTCATTTTAATCCAGATTATTAATGGTTAACACCTTTATTGGGAAAATAAAGCCCTCCCTAACCCTACCCAATATCTATTTTCAACTTTTGGATTATTTCTTTCGTTTTTATTAAAAATAAATGCTTTTCATCTCCTGAGCTGGTTGTAGCTGAAATTAACTGCATGTTTTAAGTGTATACCAAGTGTAAACTTGTAATAAAAAGGAATAAAAAAAATTATTTTCATCTTTCTGTCTGAAATGTGTGAAACTGAATAACCATTTTGCAAACAGCACGGACGCCATCATGTGGTAACATGGGAGATTTGCAAAAAAATATCTATTAATTTAAAGTATTTAAGTTCTACAATTTCATATAATTAAAAATATAATATAATCAGAAATGCAAACTAAGTTATGAAGTCCCAATAATAACCTTTTGCATAGCTATACGTTTATTTTAATATGTTACGGTCTAACTATATATTTATTTGTCTGCCTGCTTACTGTATCTGTTGTATGAAGTTTTGTATAAAAAAAATTCAGTAGCCTATAAATTTTAATGATTTTTAAGCAAATTGTTAAATAAAAATAATACAAACGTTTTTAAGTTATTGCGAAACTTTGGTCTGCACCTATTATATATATGAAAACAACCAGCAGAGGGCGCTTAATGATCAATTTGTGTGCTGCCAACCTGCTATCTCATTGTATTTGAATGCGCCTCGTTAATCAAAATACTACATTTACTTTATAACCGATCATGTTGAGTTGTGCTGTTTTTAAAGCCTCTGTAGCTGTGCTCCAGTCATGCGTGTTGACTACATTTTCACGTTCTCCTTAATTCTTCTTAATTTTCCTAACATAATTCAATGAAAATCAAATGGAAACTTCTGTGGAGTTTAGAAATAACCGAAATATATTTCCAGTACATTGATCACAAAAATTATGAATGGTTTGTTAACTTTGTCCTCTATTACACAGCTAGAAGAAGTCAGCACCGCGGACAGCTCTCGATGATTTACTTATATATAAAATAACTTCCATGTAGTAGTACTCAAAAAACCACTACTGAGTCATCATAAATCAATATTTTAAGCAGCAAAACTCAACAGATCTGGCAACACTGCACACAGCAGAAACACTAACAGCCATCATCTCGTGCTTTTGTTTATTGAAAATAAAATACAATCCGACAAGAACAATATACATTCTATGTCTGACATTAAGAGAAAAAAAATCTAATAAAAACAAAATAAATCTAAAATCTAATCTAAAAATGTCTAATCTGAATTTAAAAGCTCTGTTAACAATATGCTAAATCTTTATACTGTAGGTACAAAGGCTTGGATAGCCTTATAAGCTGTTGTCAATTTGTTATAAAATAATAACACTCCAGTTTTGAACAAACCAACGTTAAATTGTCTGGGAACGGTTTGGATAAATCAAAGGAATGGCGACAAGCACACTCTTTTTTCTGGAGTTTGAAAAAGCGTTTATTGCCTACTTCGTCTCAATATCATGCTATCACTTGATACACAGTAGCCAATAGGAGAAGAGTGGGGGCGGACTCAGTGCTGAATTCTGCGGATTGATTGGATCTGATTGCTGTGGGCCTGGGTGCCGAACTCATTATAGTTCCTGTATTCTCCCTGACGTCTGTCTCTCTCAAAGATATACTGGTATCCACGGTAACCTGGAAACTGGTATCCCACCCAGCTGCAGTAGGTGAAAGAACAACATATTATTATTGAGATAAATCTGTATACAGAAATTAGTAAAACAAATGTAGCCTACAGGCCTACTGAAACAAATGGAGGATGACTTACGCTCCAGAGTTGACTTTCATAGAAGGAACCTCCTTACTGCACCAGCCCATGCCTTGAAGAGAGGGGTAGTCATCGCACATCTCAAACTTGCGTCCCATCATGTCCTCACACTCATACAGGGTAATTTTACTGTCACTGTGGTTCTGGAGATGAAAGAGGACAAAAATTAGGACCAGAAATCATGTTTTAAGAGAGGTTTATATGCGAGATGCAAGATGTCATTTTAATAAAGGTTAAATTATCTGTACTTTTGATTGGAGCTGGTAAACTGTGGGCTTATTATCACATGTTGCCATTTTCAGTATTATCACAATGCTGATTTTGTGATATTTCACAAACAAATCTGATTTATTAAAAAAAAATTTAAATGTAAATGTATAGAAATGAGACGTTTAAATGTATCAAATGCAAAACTCACGGCACATTTGATAGGTCTGAAGGAAAGCATGTGCTCAGTACGGTAGCTGCTGTTTCCGCTCCAGCCCTGATAGCAAGGATAATCTCCCTTCTCCAGGATGAACTGCTGGCCCTGATACTCTGGGTACTCATAACCCACCCAGCTGTAAAAAATTAGCAAAAATTATTCATATTATCTCCCAGAAAGCTTATTTCTAAATATATAAATAAAAGATGCTTTATATATATATATATACATATATATGATTTTTTAGAGAGGGAGACCGAGAGAGCGCAAAGAGAAACTCATTTTATTAAAAAACAATTACATGTAAGACACTTGGGGGAAAAAAAAGATCTTCCACACACACACACTTACGGGCCATTGTCCACCTTGATAGAGCGAATCTTTTGGAAATCCCTGTCAAGAATGTTTGGGCACTCCAGCATGAACTCACAGCGCTTGCCCTGGAAGTTTTCCTCTTCCCACACTGTGATCCTCCACTGCCCCCGCTGCTCCATCTGCTCTCTCTGATTCATGATGGCCGCCTGTCTGCTCTCTCCGGCTACTAGCAACATAGGGAGAAGGTTAACAAAACAACAACACCTGCCCTCACCTGACAGATCACAAACATTACCATTCAACATTCAGGCCTAACCTATGACCTCTGCGCTTTACTTTTAGTGTAAAGTTATCAACAGGAATATTACTGATAATGCAAGTTAGTTAAGAATAAATGTATTTTGTACAGTTAGACCCTATCAGTTTAGCTGCGACACAATCCTTGCTTTGCACTAAAACACCCAGAGAAAATAAGTTTGCCATCATAGCTGATAGGGCCCCATGAATCCAGCAATGGCTGACTCAATTCCGACATTTCTTTGAAAATTCATTTAGTAACCCCCATGAATTCCGATCCATGATGACTTTGTCCGGTCAACACAAATAGGCATCAGTTTATCCATTTTCACAGTAAAATCCGCTTTCATGAAGTTTATGGTGTTGATTTTGGCAGCATGACGGCGACCCATACTCACATGCAGTTTGTGGGAGAGATTTGGCGTAATTAACGTTGGGGGTCGGTCCAATACGGGGTGTTTATATAGCCGCTGTCACTGCAGTTACTGCAGAATGTGCAGAGGGACTGCCAGCTCAGCAACATGTGTCAAAAGAGAGCTTAAGTCCTGTTATTGTCTAACAGGGGCTTCGGTTTTCTGACTCATCAGAAAAAACAAGGCCCAGCCATACAGTTTAACACAGACACATTTACACACTCTAAATGCCCTTGCAATGTCCACTGACTGCAGATTGACATGGGGTCCGCTCAAAAAATAGTAAAACAGTGGGAGAAAATGATTCAAATCACTGATTCTGCGGTTTGTAGGGAAGCTTGCTGATTATTCTGCTTCTTGTCAGTTGATGTTGCACAAGTTTAGTAGAAGAAATAATAATCTGCTAGTAAATATATCAAACAACCAGTCATCAATCTCAGGCTAAAAGGTATTTCCAGCAACTCTTAGTGTCCCAAAAATGTTATTAATCTTGTATTAATCCTCTTGGGTTTTTTTTTTTTTTTTTTTACAGTGGACCGTCTATCCATGATGTGGTATCCTCTCAGAGGTTCAGGAACTTGATGCACTATTGTAAGAGTCCAAACAAAAGGTATAGTTGTTCAGTGGCCCTCATCTTTTGAAGAGGTACAGTCATTGTACCACCTACAGATGGACTACAGATATTCACATTTCATTTTTCTTCAAGCACATTCTAGCATACTGAATACAAACTTCTGAATATGAAAAAGCTTTTTAATTGCTTTAAAAAAGAGCTTCTGGGAACTGTTCTGGGAGAGCACAAAGATTCACTCTAAACTGAGAAAATATGCATTAAATGTTTAATATTGTTTGCCCAATTTGTATGCTGTTTTTCTACACTATATGGGTGTTTCTTTAACTTTTATGTCCCAGGGGTTAAATTTTGTTACTTATTAATCACATATCACACATAATAAGTAAAATAAATAATCACAAAACCTAAATCACATTAAAACCTAAAATAAAATGTGTATAGATTTTGTTTTATTTTTGTCCCAAACCCAGACTTTAAATATTAAGAAAATACATTATTATTACATGTTCAAAATATGAAAATAAAAAAAATCCTTGTTAGTACATTTAATTGTGTATCATTTCTAAATAAGCTGTAATTCTGCCAAATGTGTTTAGGCTACATAAAATACAGCTATGAGACAAAATCTGCATGATTTAAAAAGGATAAAAATTCTGATGTGATGCATGAGTGTTGAACTTTGTTATAGTTAACTGACCACAGAACCAAAAGAAACTCCAATTTATTATTATCAAAAGTAATGCCAAAAAAAGGTTATTTCATGGCTTGTTTTTAATCACATAAATATGTTAAGTAACAGAACGGTAATAAATTAGGTTGTCTTCTACACAAGCTTTCTATGACCGACAAAAACGCAAGATCTTAGATCACTTATATTGGTTCAACAAATATTGTGTAAATTGGGACAGTGTATCGGCCTACATTTTCCTTTAGAATTATATGTATGAATTTATACTTTTTTAAAAATACATTATGAAGATGAAAACGTCAACTGGATGTTTGATCGTGGACTATATATTTATAGAAATAAGTGAGAAGTGATTCTATTCTTCTCTGAGTGTGAGACAGAGGAGTTGGCAGGCTTAGTCAAGGCCGCAGGCTAATCACATCTTTCCTTGCATCACTACAGCATTCATTTCACAGTAAAATTAGTCCATTTACATCACAGGCCAGCCTACTCTCTCACACACACAGATAACCATTCAAAGTAGCTCACTGAGTCAGCCAGGTCTTTATGAACCAGATTAAGCCAAGATATTTACTGCTCAAAATGAGGGGTAAAATTAGTTGTAGCACATTGAACACTACTGATCAAAAGTTAGCATTGAAAGAATTCTCTTATCCTCAAAAACTGGATTTATTTAATAAATAAAAGTACAGTAAATACAGTTTAAAATATTTTTTTTCTGTATTAATATAAACACAAATCCGATGTATTCCTTTGATGGCAAGCAGAATTTTTATCAGACAATTGTTTTTTTTAAAGTCGGTGCTCAAGAAATACTCCTTTTTATTCTCAGTGTTAAAAGAGTTTTGGTGCTTAATGTTTTCAGAAACATCGCTGGAATAACTTACATTTCGAAATATATTCAAATAGAAAAGTTACTTGAAAACGGAATAGTATTTCACAGTTTTTAGAGGATTTTAAATGGTGAGCATATGAGTGACTTCTTTCAAAAACATTAAAAATGTTGCGGAATAATAAGTAGTATACATAAACACTTTCTTATTACCCTAAGAATCATTCACTCCACCCACTCTTGGAGAGAATCCCGGCCCGACACATGTAGTCTGAATGTACTATGGAGCTCAGTGTTCCAGGACCATCACCTGCTTCTCACTTCCCCAGTCATTCAGCCATTACACAGAACAAACAGGTAGTGTTTACACATCTGCCCCCACTCCTGCTGTCTGCGTGCTACACCCTATACCTGTGTGTGTGATGAATGTTTATTAGTGTGTATCTCATTCTGTGTGTGAACGTCAGGGTCAGTTAGTATGCAAGCGCTGTGTGCGTGTATGTGTGTGTGTCTCTTTCATAAATCCATCTGTTCCATGGTAACACTCTTCGTCTCCTGTTCTTTCTGTGTCTCTATGAGATGGCATTAGCATCCTCATGTTGTCAGGTAGGCTCTGGAAAACAAGAGCTGTCTGAATGACGCACATCTCCAGGGCTGTTAACCAGTCACCTGTCCTTGGAACTATATTCGGTGAAGTTTACACACACCTTGAATATAATATCCACCATACAGACACGCAGCACAACAGTTAGACCAATTTCACTGCCAAATTTCTCATTTGCATTTATTTTAAAGATTCTATCTTTTATGTAAATGGAACAGACAAAGAAGTTGCAGTATGGATATGTTTACTGGAATGGAACAAATGTACAAATAAATTAAAAATAACCTTACATGCCTGCTAAATAATACTTATATGTATAGCAGATGCTTCCTTCTCCAAAATGTAGTTTCTGTTTTATGGCTGTCATTTTGGGATTTCCTCATAGACACTGACAAAACTGGTGCCTTTTTCTGCTTGTAGTACAAAGCCGAGGGCCAAAACCACCTGCCACATGTTCACTGGCACCATGGAAACTAATCCTGCTCTGTGTGTGAAAAACAGGCCCTGACAGCTCAAACTCAGACATCTGCATCACCAACAAATATGCTGTGACTCTCACTCAGGGTCTTTGTTTGAGTGCGTTTGTAGTTAGTGTGTTTGTTTACTGTTGTGTGTGTTTCTGTCACATGCATGTTTTGTTACTCATATATTTATATGTAAAATCCACTACTTTTGGGCTGTGGCCTTTAAAGACATTTATATTGTTGCAAAAGATTACTGTTTTGAAATTTATAATACTCTTTGGTGGATGTATCGCAGTTTGCCAACCATATTCACCATTTTGTGAACACAGCATATTAAAATTATTTATGAAGGATCATGTGACAGTGAAGACCGTAATAATGGCTGGGGATTTACCATCAGAGGAATAAGTTATAATGAAATAGTTCACAATAAACCGAAACAATATTTCTGTTCTCACTGTGTTTCTGATCAAATAAATGCATGGGATAAAAGGCTTTTAACACATATATACAATATTAGGTGCACTCATATGCAATATAAATCACACATTTGTAGCTTAAATGTCCATATGTTTGAGGTTCTGTATATGGCTTGTATGTGTGCATGTCCATGTGTTCAATGCAGGTGTGTTTATGTTTGTTTGCCAGATCAGTCAGTAAACAGTTCGGACAAAAGATCCTTCTAATTGCTTTGGGCATATTGAATGTGGACCTCAATATTTCTCAGTCTAATTGCTGATATTGAAGATACTTGTATGTCCAATCGCATGCTGTGAGGCAGCCTAAAGGCACTTGAATATTTGATTAGTGGTATTGTAATGATCTTTAGCTGAAACACATGGCCCCTGGAGTCTCTTTAGTTGCAGTAACCTTCAGCATCATCAGAGCAGAACATGAAATTCTGATCTAATAACAGCCCTCTGATTTCACATCTGCTATAAACGACAATGTTTCGCTTTCAGCTAAACTGCTTTTGTCTTATTACTACACTTGTATAGTTTGTGAGCTTTGTAGTAGGGCTTAATAGAAGCAACAGATGGGGAAGGAAACAATGTGCCTCACACTGTAACAATTAATATAATGCATTTGTATGGTAAACACAGCAGAGATGTGCTATAAAGATGCACTACAAACCTAATAACAGCCACAGATGTTGAATGGCTTTATGTGTGCGTTACCCAGAAGAGTTGGGGTAGTAATGGTAATTTATTTGAATGAATTTGACTTGAGAGATATGGAGTCCAGGGTGACTCAATTTGAGCCTGTGTGAAACAGCCAGGAGCAGATGGTCAGGCTGATGGAGAGGGAAGAGAGAGTGCAGGCTCCTCTAGTTAATGTTTTACCTATTACCTATTAGAGTCGATTACCCATTACCCCTTCTGCACATCAAACTCTCCATTGACTTTCCATAGTAACCATATGCCTCCACAGTTACCAGGCTAGCGTACGTGTGATAACTCAACATACAAACACTGAGGAGTTAAGAAGAACTTTATTTTGCCATTACATCACTGCAGCATGAGAACTTCACCCTCAAACAGCACAGGAGAGAGGAAGTGGATAACTCAACAAACATTATGTTGGACAACAGGTGACACTGTAAATCATGACCATTGCAGAAGACAGTTTATCAGTTGTGGCTCATTCACTTGTTAGCAAATATCTCACATCGCATTTGTGTGATTTGGACTCTTATTTTCCCCATTTAAAAAACTAGCATAGCATAGCATAGCAGTTCCAAAAAAAAAAATGACACAGATGTTTGGTACCGAGGAAGTTCTGCACTTGCTTAACGCGAGCCGAACGAACAAAACTTAATCCACATGTATTGTGCGTGTGGCTCAACGTAAAGCAAGTGCAGTTTATCCACTGAAGTCTTAGGGGTGAAGTGATACTCCAAAATTACTGTAGAAACAAAATGACAAAAATGTGAATCCGTAGCTTTTCGTTAGATCTCATTTTTCAGGTGTTTTCCTGCCCATAACCTGCAAATAAGTAAAACAGTGAAGAGATATTAAATAGGATATTCTAGTATTACTGTATGTTTATTTTAGATTTTTATACACTCATATTTGATTAAAATAATGTTTTTTCTATCTCTTTTGTTTCCTGACACAATTTCCACTCAAGTTAAATAGCTTTTAGAGTTTCGGTAATTACAGCAGAAATTATATTTAACATTTAAACTGGTAAAAAGCACAATGGATTTTTCATTGCAAGTAATTTTGCCAATACTTTTCATTTTACTTCACTAAATATAAATGAAAAAAAAAGGCTTAATTACAAAAATATATACCTCAAAACACTAACAGTTTTCGTTTAGTAACAGTAAAAAAATAAATCTATTCACCTCAAATTTGACTGCATTTTACCCCAATCTGTCTATGTATGGACCGAGGGAGTTAAAAAAAAAAAAAAAAAAAACCCACACACTTTGGATAGCACTAAAGATTATTTTTGTTTTACCTGTCTTGCTCACCTCTGTAGCTTCACATTCAGGTTGCTCTGCTGGAAGGCCTCACTCAGTAGACACGCTCGTTTCCGTACCTGCAGGTCTAGTGAATCAGCCTGGCCAGTGACGGGTTTTTATAGTCGACAAAAATCATGCCCCCTCTCCTCTTCCCGCAGCTGTAAAGGTGCTGATCTCTCCACGCACCTGCCGCACTTCAGAGCAGGTCTAATGTTGACCGAGGGGCGGAGTGAGATGGTGCTGCTGAAGTGTGGTTTGGGCCTCCACGGCTTTAGATGCAAATTTCTTTTTCAGCTACTTCTGCGATCTAAGATATGATATAGCCTATATGGATATTATATGCGGATCATCCGTGATCGTAAGCGGTAGGCTACAAGTTTTGAGCCATTCAGTCGCTGAATCATTACAAATAAGATGACAAGGAAGGACTTGCTGTTTCACGCAGGGCGGGTTTAATTTGCACAAAATTTACATGACACTTGCAAATGTCTCTTTTTTTTTTTTTCCTGATTCAGATCAGGCGCCTAAAAAGTAGTTACCCGATGGACGTCCAGTACTACCACGCTACTTTATATAGCCATGTGCAAAGAAAATGAAATAGTAGCTTCATATCCGTGTAACGGGTCGAATGTATGTTACATCAGATATGAGTTATGGGCAATTACCCTACATACATCTCATAAACAAATGCAGTTTAGCTCAGATTAAACATGTAATTTTTTATAAGATGTATGTTTAACATCATTTCGCTTCAATGTTTGTTCCTGCTCGGTGTTTGAAGCAGGTGTATGGCGCCATCATGTGTTGAACGATGGAAAAGACGCATTTCTGTTCGTCCATATGACACAAAATGAAAACTTTTAATTTATGTTTAAGAAACACGATTGTATGGAAGAGTTGTTGGATGTGGATTAGGCCTTTTGCTTGGGGACTAGATGTTGCAATCCCTAGTTAATCTGCTTTGATATCTACAAGAGAATAAATGGAAGGGGAACATTATTGGGGTCATCAGGTGGGGACCCTCTTTCCTCTGTTTCGATTGTGACATCTTCCCAAGGCAGTTAGCTCCACAATATATAACAGCCTGTGTGAGTATAAAATCTGGTCTGAGATTGATGGAAACAATTTTCCAAGACTAGCCTGCAAAAACATGGTGTTATCATAAGGGTGCAATGTAACTGATGCTACGCAGGAGTCCAAGCCATTTTCTCAAGTACTGGCTTATCGTCCTATTTAATGCATAACCATTGGTTGGTTGAGAAGATTCCTGTTGTGTTTTTTAGCCAAATAACCGTTAAAGTGATACTGACCTTCACTCTCCACACCCTCAATACCATGACTGAGGCGAAACCCTTGAGCAAGGCACAGACCCCCAACTGCTCCCTGGGGGTCGCAGCATTGGCTGCCCACTGCTCGGGTGTGTGTTCATGGTGTGTGTGCGCGCACTACTAGTCACAGAGCACAAATTCCAAGTATGGGACACCATACTTGGCCACATGTCCTTTCCTTAAAATTAAAATTTGGTCATACTGTAATTTACACACATTGAGGTTTGTTTCCAAACTTCGGTCCCTTAGTAGTTTTTCCATACATTGAATTGAGGTTGTCATTGAGCCTGACATGTTTGTGTTCCATTTTTGGGTGGTTTAATCATAATTTCCACACTTCCCTTGAGTGAGTCTTCTATCCACCAGATGGCAGCAATGGTATTGTACTTTCTTTGTCAAATTGATCACGTCATTATTTTCCTTCGTCTTTTGGATTGTTGGGCTGGAATATTTGAGTAGATAATAATGGGGGAATAACAACGACATAAAAATGATATTATATCCAGTGACACACTATAAACCTGTTGGCTATTTGACGTTGTTTGATAAATGTAGCCTACTTACAGTTCTAAACTATAGGCTTCTAAATTCACACTAAATGTACCATAATCTGTAAATGTTCAGTACTGTATAAAACTGATTTGTGTACTGTTATGGTGTTGTTTTGCATATGCATATATTCTAAAGATTCAATTCGGAGGAGAAGCAAACAGTTGTTTACTAAACGAGGACAGCAGTCTAAACGTTTTATTACAGACACGGATTACTCAGATATGAAATGGATTGGTTTTTATCAGATGTGTCCCCCGATGCTTCCAGGAGTAGAGACTCCAATTAATCGGAATGAATCTCATGGATTTGCGTCTGTGTTCATTCAAATTCACGATCCTCCACTAGTAGCAGTCGCGTGCCCTACATCTCTCCCTGACCCCGCCTGCTCAGGCCAATACGGTCCGCCCCAGACTCAAGTGTGAGTGGGTAACAGCAGTATTTATGTGTGTTTCGGCATCTTTTTGATCAGTGACTGTCATCCCACAGAAGTCACTGCACAGGACGGTATAATGTAGATCCTTTTTGTGCTTGAACACTTGTTCACAGATGCAAAGCAATAGTCGGTGCGTGGACTAATTGGCAGCACCCACGACCAACGAAAAGCCGACCGGGAGTCGAAGGGACCTCGGGAACATCACCGGAGCTTTTTGTCAAGACAAACAAGTGCTTTGTATTCCCTGTAGAGCTCAAGTGTGCAAGGCTGGATCGATAGGACTGGAATGTGGCTGTTTCGCCGGAGATTAGACTGTCGGACGAGCGAAGCCGACGCACGGGACCGGGATCTGGGAGAAGCAGGATGCTGAACCGCGATCAGGGTGAGCGCATATGGCCACGTCTGGACGCTTTGTTCAGAATAATATGATCGGTCGCGGCGTTGGTTTATACACGCTGACACTCTCGTTTATGCAAAAGACACGCGTGTCAGTGCAAATGGCTGTAGCATAAGGGGATTTGTTTTGCGTGTTATGAACGCGATCTTGTCTAGAAAATGATGTCGTGGCCTACTTCGCTCGCGATGTCTCATCTGCACACACTCCAGATGAGTTTATGCATGAGATTTTGTAGTCAAGATCTTATGTTATGACATCGGTATGATTTACCGCAGTCCGTCTGTTTGTGTAGACTCTATTCATTTACGCGCAATAACGCACGGAAATCTCCACGCATGTGTGGAGGTAAAGTGAACAGGATTTCTGTTTGCATGCAGGATTTGGACATTGACGTGCCAGGCGAGACACGACTTGCCACATACACACAATGTCATGCAAACAAACTTGAGTGCGACAGCCTTATGAACTTGAGAAGGCTTTTTGTTATTTGTTGGATGTATATCATATGCTAGTGTTATAGTTCTATGAAGTTAAGTTTTTATTTAAAGTTTTTATTTAACCTAATTTTCTTGCTCCAGATAATATTAAAGGGGCATTTGGAAATATCATCATTTTTTATTTATTTTTTTATTTTTTTAAACTGAAAAATTTCTTCAATTTCGGGATTGGACGATGATTACAATTTTTAGTTTCATCAGTGGTTCTCAGACATGTATTTATGGACTGTGCAAAAAAACTTTGAAAATATATTCTGACCTCGTATCAAGTTTTACTACATGCATACAAACATACAGTGTGACCGGTGTAGTCCGATACGCATTCAGTTGTGAACTAGTTATTTTCAGTGCTTATAAAAAAGAGAGAGTCCGATTCAAACTACTTAAAAATGTTATACTTGCCAATTCTTCAAAAATCTTTGTGAAATTTAATAGAAGTAAAAATAGAATCTGCATCAGTTTTTTATGTATATGGATCTTTAGAATGCTTGATTCTGATTTTGTTTTTGTTTTTTGATACATTTTGCGGAAACATATTTCTAAAAAATGACTTTTCCGTGAAAGTGAAATGAGAGCCAGTATCATTAAATTCCTCACAATTCCAGTCTTTCTTTGAGAAGATATTTAAAAACAGTTCTCTTCCTAAAGAAGACTCAGTGATCTTGATCAGTGTCTGTACTATACACGTAAAACCTCTTGATCTCCAAAAAGAACATGGTTATGTCACTAGTGCCTTATCCTGTCATGGATATGTCATGTTCAGTAGTTTTTTTGCATCATCTTATCACCCACGTCCTCCTCAGTTTCTTTGTTTGGTCTGATCCCATCAGTTTTCCCACGAGTTGAGGACTTTGTTGGTGCATGCTATGAAAAGTGTACCAAAACATACCATATCAAGTCTGTTCATCGAGAACAACATGCATACAAACTGGCATTTGTCTTTCTAAACCGTTTGTTACATTCTCACAATCTTTGTGGTGATCCAAGAAAACCGTATACTTATAGTTGATGACTGCCAGCACATGCACTGACGGTTTTATTCGCGTGTCATTTGGCCTTTAGGCTCTGCGGAAATTTCCCAGAAACATCTGGTATTGGCACATGTCAGCCATCGATTGCAGTGGTACAGTATAGCAGCAGTGGCACAGCACAAATGATGCCCCCAGGGCAGTCCCCATCATTTGTCCTGCATGTCAGCACACACGTCGAATCAGTGTTAATTCATCATGGCTGGAGAGACTACATCACATTTAGCAGAGCTATCATGTGACACCAACAAATTTGAGTGTGTATGATTGGAACTTGTGAGTGCTATGCTTGGGTTACTATGATTAGTAACTGGTATATTATCGATTATGCTTTGGTCTGCTCTGCTGTTAGATGTTAGAATAATTAATGTTGATAAATGATTAATATATATTGATTTGGCTTGCCAATACAGACATCAGATAAGGGATCACACTCAAGTGAGGAAGCTTCAATACACGCATGCCATTTCAATCAATGCAGCGATCAAGTGAAATCAAAGAATGAATGCGGAGTGATTTTATTTAAAACTAAATCAGGCCTGTAATGAA
This sequence comes from Enteromius mattozi, assembly GCA_032359235.1. Lineage (NCBI taxonomy): Eukaryota > Metazoa > Chordata > Actinopteri > Cypriniformes > Cyprinidae > Enteromius > Enteromius mattozi. The sequence goes on from JAUMHE010000051.1 coordinate 5,548,650, forward strand.
GTTTTGGCAAAGCAAACTTTCCAGAAAAGTTCTCTCCAGCTGGTAAACACTACTAGTTTGCTAGTAACTTTTTACCCGAACGAAAAAAACTTTGCTGTGAGTCAAAATCTGAATAGGTTTTCAAGTAGATTTGCCTATTGGCAGTAGACAGACGTTTTTGCCTGTGAAATTTGAAAGAACTTTTGCTAATGTGAGCACACCTTTAGTCTTCATTTTTGCATGACTCATTACTTTTCAAAGATTGTAAGCATTTAACCGAAACACATGTTGCTCATGTAACAGTTTGTACCATCATAATTTGATGCATATTGCTGCAGATATTGATGTGGTTTAGCTCTGTTTACGCTGGCTCAACTTCCATGAACACAGAAACAGAGAAAAGTATTTTCCCCGGATGCACTTTATGATGAACAGACAGATCCATTGTCCTTCAAGCCTCTAGCTGGTTCTTTCCTCCTCACTTGTGTGCGCCACATGGGGATCCCTTTGTTCCATGTGCAAATCACCCAAAGACTTGCATTCTTTTGATGTCCACCGACTAACAAATATATGATTCACAAACCACCTTATAGTGAGAAAACAAAGATTTCAAGTTAAATTTGCGCATTAAAAGCAATCTGAGCACAAAGGAAAAATGAACTCATTGCTTTAAGAAGTCCCAATCAGTTTGAATGTTTATCCCCATGTTATGTAACAGTTGTATTGGTTGCGGAACAGATTATGTATTAATTTCTGCGTGTTAGTGAAATGGGTGCTTGAGGATTTGTGTACTTAGCATTACAGGGTAATAATGAACAAAATGAAGGAGTGAAATGGTGTGTGCAGCAAAGTTGCAGGTGGTTTGGTGGAGCCATTCCATAAACAATGACGTTAAAAGAGAGCTGGAAAGACTGAGAAGTGTTATGGAGTTGGCGCTGAAGAAAAGACAAAAGCGTACAGAGAGGGTGGAGGGCGGTGAGGTCATAATACTAATAATCCACTCAACGCAAGCCACATGTACTGCAGAATCTTATTAAATACCAGCGTGCACAAATACACTTGTTGAATTAGCATCACACTTGCATTGTCACCATTGTGTTGTTATAAAAACTGTTCCTTTTAATTGGATGGGACATTTCTGGAACTAGTTTGTTCATTCTAAATAGTCGTTCATGAAATAATTGTATGGACGTGGGTAGGCAGCATGTAATTTGATGCAAATGAAAACAAGGCTTTGTGGGATGAAAGTACAGTCAGTTTCAAAAGCTGTTCTGTTGAGAATCTTGGTGTCGATTATTCAGGCCAGTGGAATATTGAAAATTGTTTCTTTCTATGAAAATGTATACTTTATCAGCTATTGTTTATTAACCCTAATTATCATTTAGCTATTGCAAAAAAGATAATAAAAAGATTGTTGGTCTCCAAATATTTTCAAAATATAATTATTTGTGTTCCACAGAAAAAAGAAACATGACGGTGGGTTAAAATGACTTTATGGGTGAACTGTCACTTTTAAGACATCAAAACTGTACTGTAATAGACATAATGTTTATTCTTTATAGGCTTATTTTTATTTTTTGTAACATTTGTACAGTGTTACAGAAATATGTTGTCTTAGTAACTAAGGTCTATTGTGATGCTTTGCTAGGTATTGTTGGCAAGAATCAAATTATTCATATTCTTTTCTTGCTATATGTTATTATTTTGTGTGAAATAAATGAACCTGTAATGGAACAGAATAATTTCAGTCTGATTCAGATTTGGTAAAAAACCTTAAATAAACTGAATGCGTCAGAGTTCTGATGTCCTTGTGTTTATTAGACTAGTAGCATTCCCATCTAAGCCCTGTCATCACTGATTAAGTCTGTTTACTACAAAACTCTTCCCTAGCTGGCTGTGATATTCAGTGGTCTGAGCAATGCCATAACTTATTTGTGCTGAGTTGTTGTAGAATAGCCACAAAAGCTTTTGTTTAGCTCTCTGTCAGTGCCAAGCATTGTATTGAAATCTGGTGTGGTAATCTGAGGAAAGCCTGTTTTTTTTTTTCTTTTTTTTTCTTTTTTTTTTTTTTTCCTTGTGTCAGGTAGATTTCATGTGCGTTGAATCTGTAACCTCACCCTGTTGGCCTGGAATGATCCGGTTTAATCCTTTTAGTATTGCCTCTGGACATTCATTTGACTACCAGATATTAAATTTAACACAATGTCCATCATTGTTACTTTTAAGAGTAAAGTAAGCACCAAAATGGACACATCATTGATAACCATAAATCAGTATAAAGAAAATGCATAAAATGTGAAACTACTTGTAATATTATCAACATATTGCGGGCTGAAATCATCCGAAAACAAGCATTCGTTTTGCACGTGAGTCTCTTGTTTTACATTGATGTGACCTCTCGTGTTTTACTGTAGTTGGCCTCACGTGACAACCCCTGTGGGTACGATTACAACTCTGACGCCAGAGGAACCTGAATTCAATCCAGAAGTCACAAGGTTTCTGAAATGACAGATTGTTTTCATTAACACTGAGTGATAGTTAAAAGGAAATGTATATACTAGTTTGCTGCCATTGTATTTTGTTTTGTTTTGGTTTGTTTTTTTTGTATAATTTTTTGTTTTTGTTTTGCTCAGGTAGTTATTTATTTACATCTGTGACTTTTGCTGTGAAGTCATCTTTGTTGTTTTGATGCGATGTGTTTCCTGTAGACTGAGCCATGTGGTGTCAAGCGTATGACCTCACTGGAGCCTTGTCATGCTGGGAGGCCCAGAGTTTGGTTTGAAACTGTTCCATTTCCTTGTCATTCAGAGAGAAAAGTTATTGTTGTAAAAATAAGCTCTTGTCCACGTCCATGCATTTCAGTCAGATTTGTTAAACTGAGTCTGAAGAGTTGTGAAATGTTTCATCTGACTCCATTTTCTAGTTCTCTGCACAACCAGGCTGTGGGTTCCTTTCACCCTTCGTCAGCAGATACTGCAGGCGACACATGAACAGAATGAGCGGTGCGTGACTGATCCATTATGAAGGAGTTATGCAAGAGAGGGTTCCATCTCTCACTCTTCCCCACACACACTTTCACTCTCCCTCTAATCAATTTGATGATTCTTCACATTGTGTTGCCCTCTCAGTCTCTACACTATTTAAAAATCACCACGGTCTTCTCCTCTCTCTCGATTTGCTCATTTGCCTTTCATCAATCCCATTTTTTTAATTCCGTTCTCTCTATTCTCTACCCGGCTTTCTTCCGCTGGCGGTGTTCCAGGCTCACCCACCCACACATACACACACACACATTCACTCACACTGATCTTTTCCGGAGTGGAATTCTGTAACTCCGCGCTGGGTGTTTGGCAATGTCCAAACCGCAATGGGATGAGAGAAAAACAGCCCCTGCAGGGTTTGGACGAGACGGCAGACTATTTTAGTCGCAGGCTGTGCCAAAGAGCACCTTCCGATTCATGAAAATAGGAAAATCTGCTAGTGGTGGATTATCATAATGATGGTGGTGTGTTGGGCGCTATCTAGACAATGTGTGAATGAGACTGTGCTTCAGTGTCAGTGCAGATACGATATACAGGGTTTGTATGTGTTTTTAAATTGATTAAAACTGAGAAAATGTATGTGTGAGGAAAAGATAGTGGTGGGGTGTAGTTTTTGGCATCTTTGCGGGTATATGATTGAAGCTTAAAGCTGGACAGATGCTTTTCTGACATTTTGCAAAACACCAGCACACAGTACTGGAACAAAACCGAGAGTCCAGGAAGTATGCATTTCATGAGGAAAAAACTGGATCGAAAGTTGGAACTCTGGGGGCTAGATAAGATATGCAATACAATAAGGGAAAACTATGATCTTGTTGAAGGGTGACGCATCAGCCTAGAACCCTGTGCTCCGATGAACATACACACTGCTCAACCCATCAGCCAAATTATTCAGGAACTGAATGCATTCCAAACACGACACTGCCTAAAGCGCGCACACACACATACTCGCAATATAATCTGTAGCCAACGCATGCTGACGCTGCTGTAGGTGGGTTACTTCATAGATGATTGGTGTTTGGTGTGGGTGACTAAGGGAGTCGTGAGAGAACGTAGCCCACAGACAGGGCCCTGCTGCTGGGTAAGACAGGACAGCTTGTAGGGGGTGTAGCAGGTGGTGCCGGATCTGCTTCTGCAGTCAAATACCACATAGTGCCACTCATTCAGTACATCATCAATCACATACAAACAAATGACTGGAATAGTTATTCATGTGTGAATTAGTCAGGAATCAGTTGCCCTTTTGGTTAAATGTGGACATATTCCAGTATTACTATCATTATTTAAGTAATTATATGATATTAATTGTACACTTATTATATTGTTAATAATTCAGTGACAGTAATTTGTCTGGTTGACACTCCAACAATAATAGGTGCCAATATTGCACCTTAAAGCTAGTTGCCAGCTGTCATTAAAATGGGAAGAAGTCATAGATAAATTTGACTTAGAGACTCCTTTATTTATTTATTTATTTTTAAAATTTCAATTGCAACAATATGTTATTGTGAATAATTTTATCCATGTAACAAAAACCTTATTTCATGACAATCCCACTTTGCCACCATATACATGTCTACCTATAAACTAAAAGGTTATTTTGATTTACATGTAAGTTAGACCTTCTTTGACTTTTAGTATTAAAGGAAAAGTCAACTGAAATTTCTTTCATCATTTACGCACCCTCAAGTTTTTTCAAACCTGTATGAGTCTCTTTGTTCTGTGAAACATTAAAAGATGATGTTTTGCAAATGTGAGTAACCAGACCATTTTTGATCCCCATTAACTTCCATAGTATCTATCATTTTTACTATAGAAGTCATTGGAAACCAGCAACTGTTTGGTTATCAACATTCCTCAAAATATTTTTAGTGTTCAGCAAAAGAAAGAAAAGTATGCAGGTTTGGAACAGCTTGAGGGTATAAAAATGACAGAATGTGCATTTTTGTGTGACCTAAACCTTTAAATGATTTTTTTTCAGCTGTATATCTTAAAGATTTGTTAATAAACTCTGTGTGGCAATGTAGTTCACACTGTCACTCGTCTGAAAAGAGCTAGTTACTGAATAGGCGCTGATTTGAGACGTGGGAAGTAATATGCAAATATGATCATGGTTTTAATGTCAGTAATGTGACAAATTCTAAATGACTAATTTTTGCTGCTTAGTTTTCATAAATGGCCTTTGCAGACTAGAGAGGGAGTGAATTGTGAATATTGTCATATGCTGAGTGTATCAGCAGAGTATATCAAGGTCTTTTATTTCAAAGAAGCTAGAAAATACATGTTTTTCACAAAATGTTCCCTTTAAATCTATTTTCTTTCCTGTGTTAAGTTGAAAGGTTGGATCAGCTTACAAGAGTGGTTCAGTGGATAACGGGTCATATTACTTTTTTAAGTCAAAGATCAGATCTCTTTTTTTTTTTCAAATCCGCAATGAAAAACAAATTAAATATAACTTTGCTTTCCATGTATTACTTAAATTAAACTACTTCTTTGATACCACTGCAAAAAACTACTAGCCTAACAAAGAAAGTTCAAACACGATTAAAGACAAGTGAACAGCCAGTAAAAAATAAGAACAAATGCACAAATTACAAGCATAGATAAATACATCATAATGAAGTTAAATTAGTAAAACAAGGTTTGTAGAATTCAGGTACAAAAATAACACTGCATAGTGTTCACTGTATGAATGAAAGATAGATTAATATTTGTCAAAGCTGTTTTTTTATTGGAATAGCATTAATGACAGCCGCAGGTATTTAGGCATTTATTATAATTGGGTATTTATCATACTTTTATGTTTCTGTTCAAATGCAAGGGGATTCTAAAGAGGATTAAGTAGAAAAACTTTTGCATCTTCTTGTGCTGGAATGGTTTAAAATGACTAAAGTGTGTAAACATGTACAAATGATAAACTTTAACTCTTTGTTAAAATTTTGCATATGCTCTCCCTGTTGGATGTTACACTTTTTTTTTTACTCTAAAGACTGGACTATTTCAGTTCACCAGAAAAATGACAGCAAAGGAAGGGACAACAAACAAAGCCAAGAAATTTAATCTCATTGAGTGCTCAGATTTAACATACAGTGGTGTAAGATAAATTGAATGGTTATTTGAAGGTGTTATCTGAGATAGAATGGACCGGGTGGCTAATGTTGGACCAGCGGATGATGAATCATATAGTGTTTGTCAGTAATCTGATTATGTTGTTGCTCTGGAGGACAGATAAATACTAGAGTGTGAATGTGAGGTAACTTGAAGTGCGTTAAGGTGAGAAACAAAGGCACAGGTGTCCAGATCCACTAAAACACCTCCAGGGAATGAAGATGGGGAACGCTAAGCCTCTCGGTTTAAGTGGAAAGAAGTGCAAGCTGAGGTAAACGACTGCAGATGGAAGTAATTAATGAGCTTTACAGAAGAACAGCAAGGAAGGAAGAACAAAATACAGTGGGGAGGCTAGGAGCTCAGCAGAAAGGAAGGCAAACAGAAACAATAGGATAAATTGAAGCCAGACAAACCTAACAGCTGTGTCAGATTAGATTGCTATAGTTACAAGCGTCCATCCCACTGGCTAACAACAGGCAGGCCAAGACTTTCCAGAGGTCATGATATCAGCATGACCAATAAAGAGGTGTTGTTTATTTGAATGTGGTCATCCCTGCGACCTCAGGTAACCTCTGTAAAGTGACCGATTCAGAATTCACAGCAGTTTAACTCATTTCACCATCACTAGAGACCAGTGGAAGAGTGGAGATAACTCTGCGGTTTGTTTTTAGCTTTGCACTAGAGAAAAAAGTCTGTCTGTTATTTTGTTGCTAAAGATAAAAGTCTCTAATGCTTCCCAAGAATGTATTTATTTGATCAAATACAGTTAAAATGGTAATGTTGCGAAGTATTATTCCAATATAAATTTTGTTTAAAATGTTACTCCAGTCTTCAGTGTGACATGATTCTGATCATCTGATGTAACATTTTTTTTTTTTATTAATATCAGTAAGGGTGGGCATCTTCATTTCACGGTAACGATATATCATGTTATTTTTGCTTGAAATAAGGTCTATAGCTACCATAGAAGTTTTATAAGTATTGTCGCCAGTGTCAATATTACAAACAAACAAAATAACTAATATGATCATAAAATAAAAAAAACTCAAGCTCACTGAGGACAAGACTTAATGATTAAACAGTTAGTGATAAAATTAAACTGTTCAAGGCCTATAAAGCGAGTCCTCTTTCATTGCTGATTGCATTTCCTTGTCTTAAACTGCAATGCTTAAAACCTGTGCAAATGATAAATTTTTCAGGATATTTTGATGCATAGAAAGTTCAACCTCGCTGAATAAAATTTATTTCTTAAAAAAAATCTTAAAAAGTAAATAATCCAATTAAAATATATATTTTCATATTTTTTGGCAGTATTTCCAATATTTTTTAAATATATGTAAACACTGTTCATGCTATTGTGTGAAGTGCTTGTAAAGTGAATTATGGCATTGTTTGAAAGCTTTTTACTTTCAGCAGCAGTCATTTTGAAGGGCCCTCCTGAGGGACAAATGGTGTTTGATGGTATTACCACTTGAAACGCCTTTTAAAGTTAAAATAAAACCTGTAATGGCTTGCATACATTATTCAGAAATCCTAATTCATTACAAACTACAGTACGGTTACCATGAGTCACTTTACATCCTCGCAACCTCTTTCTCATGTCACTTTACAGTAAAAAAAAATCCAGTCTTCTGAGTAAAACATAAAACGCCTTCCCCAAACTTTTTCCCCATATGTCAGTCTCTAACTTCTCATCAGACTTTGACTATGTCACTTAACTAGACTAGCGGCTTGTTGAGTACTCACACGTGTGTTTAGGAACATTTTAGGTTAGTGTTTAGGAGAGCGGTAGTGTATGTTTGTGTAAACATGAATGAGGGTATGGTGGTCAGTTTACTTTAGTTCCTCAGGTTGAGATGATGATGATGCTACAGAAATACTAAGAAGAGCCCCACAAGCTAGAATGCTTCTGATTGGCTCCTGGTCTGTTGCTATGGAGGGGGAGACTGCCTTTCTATTGGTTAATACCGCCTGGCCAGGAGCTGATAAGCTTTGCATCTTTTCATTGTTATGGTCACAGACAGGAAGTGGAAGGTCATTGTTGTTAGACTTCTGACTGCATAGGGCGATCTATTGATGTGTAATGAGGAAAACATGGCTATATTTCTCTCTGTGTCGGATTGCAGCTTGGTTTGGCAGGGATTCTCTGCCACGTGGGGGTTGACGTAAACTGAGCTTTGATTATCCCTAAGTTAAAGATAATTACTAAGGCATGTGTTTTGTATGACAGAGCAGGGGAGAAAACAGGGAGGGAGTGTAACCGAATGAAGAATGTTCTCACGTTCAAGTCGAGCTGGCTTCAGGGGAATTATGGGCTAGGGATACGCGGCACTGTAGTTTCACAATCTACTCCTCAGTGGGTTTTCAGAATGACTAGTTGACTAGTCTGTGTTAAGAAAGCCCTGTATAATTAAGTTGGTTTAGGGCCATGCCCATCAGATCAGATGTGTTTCATAGAATGTGTTTTGCATTCAGAAACAGCACAGATGTATAACACTGCAGAGAAAAAAAGAAAGCAGCACAATTTCTATTGTTGCATTGATTTAAAGATGATAAAGTTGGAGAGACAGCTTTAAAAACACACACACACCCTAAAATCTATTTTTTAGTTAATTTACATCTTTTTTAATTGCATCACCTATACTAAAGATAAAACTAACATTATATATAACTTGATTTAGTGAATAAATTATTCACAATAAATTATTCATTATCACTATGCAACTGTAGTCAATTAATTGCAATATCAGTAAATGTAAAAATAAATAATTAAAATTAATTTTAGTGTTGTTTTTTGCAAATGATTTTAGGTTCTTAGGTTCTTTCTAGGCTGTTGTGATGATAAATAATGGTTGCAGCAAACCAATTAATTGAAACGAACCATTAAAAAAAACACTTTACAGTTCCATCACTGGCCAAGAGTTCTGACGCATCACTACTTTTCACTGCAATGTCAAAGTGCATTTGCACACATTAGAGAGATGGATGAAGAAATAGGTAGTAGAAGAATTAGAGGAACAGAAGATGTCTGGCTGAGTTCTGTAGTAAACATTGCCAGAACAGTTGCACAGCTCTGAGAGGAGAAGTGGCCATTGATTAGTTTGAGATAATTTAGAGAAAGAAGACCTGACCGCAGAACAGTTATTAGGGATCCACAATGAACCACAACTATGTGAGGGTAAAGAAAGTGTAAAGGAGAGAATAAATGGAACACAAACTTCTATTTATATCAGCAGAAACTTAAAAAAAACAAACTTGGCAAAACAGCCGTTTATGTAGCTTCAAATGCACAACATGCCAATTTATCTTTGATTTTTGCGGGAGCTGCAGGGGAGTGCGACCTAACAACCCATCGCTGACTAGCACCTTGAACTTAACAATTGTGTGTGAGGCTCCTTGGAAAGGATTTTGGGTCATGTAAGGCTACTTTTATTAAATAAATATATCTATGTGACACTACTGATATAAAGCGAGGTCGAAGGCACCCAACGCTCCATCCTTGCCCGACGAGGCTACTCCACCTGACGATACCTCGCAGTGGTCGACTGATGTTATGATACTGGAAGCCATCAACTCACTGTTTTCTGAGGTTGAAATATGTCAGACGATCGAGACTCGTATTCAACAGATGGCCTCCACTATAAGAGGGGAAATTTCTGCTCTCAAATCAGAAACGCAGGCTGCCATTCTAGCCTTGCAAACCACGACTGCGCAACAGAGTTCTACTCTCGTTGACCTAAAACGCTCAGCAACACACTCGTCGGATGCCACGACCAAGCTTCAATCTGAGGTAAAACGTTTATGCTCAGAAGTGAGCCTCCTGATAAGTGCATGGATCTGGAAGGGCGTTCTAGAAAGCAAAATGTGCGAATCGCCAGATCAAAAGAATTGACTGAGAATGGCAAGGAGATGAACTCTTGAAATCTTAAAAGATGCGTTGTCTCTTGAAGATAACCCGCTAGTGGACCGGGCACACAGATCTTTGCGTAAGTGGCCGAACGACTGCCACGGCCGCTTATAGTACGTCTCCATTATTTCCACAATGTGACAACGGTCCTCAGGAAAGCTTAAAGACCTCTCCTACAACGGTCAGAAGATCCGTGTGTTCCCAGATTTCAAGAGCACTTATTCGCGATAAGCCAGGTGTGAGCTATGGAACCTTATTTCCAGCGTTAAGAGTTACATTTAATGGCACAGAAACTGTGTTCAAGGACCCAAAGAAAGCCGAAGAGTTCACCGAGTCTCATTTTTGTACCAGTCGTGAGGATGCTGAGGATTTGGCGGAATCGTGACAGCATTACTTTTGGGTAATGGAAAACCGAAGAGCTGTCTAATACCTTAAGTGTAATTTTAATATGAAAAATAGGCCTTAAGAGTAACCGGTTACTATGCCGTGAGATAGCTATTGGGGGGTGGGTTCATCTTCTCAGCAATTTAATTTTATATAATTTAATTTCCAAACCAAACTACATCCAAGGGGTCAATTTTCGGGGCCTTTTGCGGGGCTGTTCTATGCTTCTATTAGAAGTTTTTTTTTGCCCGGGAAGTTAGTAAATGTTATTGGTTATGGTTATTTCTTTTTTCTTTTTCTCTCTATGTAGTTTCCTTACTGGGGTCGCGCCTTACTTCGGAAGTTTCTCTTAGTATAGGCGAGAGTTTGTTAATGGGAGGGCAGCTCTGGGACTTTAATATTTATTTTATGAAAATATATTTCACAGTGGGGTGGTATAAGAGAGTGCACGTGCCTACTCTATGCAAGATAATCTGAAAAGGGGAGACAATTTGCTGTTATTACTTGGAACGTTAAAGTTTTAAATCACCCAGTTAAAAGGGGAAAGGTATTGGTACATTTAAAATCATTATCAAGTGACATAATTCTTCTCCAAGAAACACACTTAAATAAAAATGAATACATTAATTTAAGATGTAGATGGATAGGTCAAACTTCTCATGCAACATGTGCATTTAGATCGAGAGGAGTGGCCATATTTTTTAGGAAGGGCACACCTTTTGTTCATAAGACAGCTATTGCAGATAAGGATGGCAGGTATCTGATTTTGATTGGAGAACTATATTCATTACCTATTACATTGGTCATAATTTATGGACCTAATATAGACTCACCTCTATTCTATAAACATGTTTTCACCCAGATCCCAGACATCTCACAAACTAATCTACTGATTTCAGGTGACTTAAATTTAGTTTTGTATCCATATAAGGTCATCACTTCATAGAGCATCACCTTCAAATTCTAGTATTTTTCTGAAAGAATTTTATAAAAATTCTAACTTGTTTGATATTTGGAGAGCATACTCCTTTCATTCTAATGTACATAATGTGTATACCCGAATTGATTACTTTTTAGCAGATGCCAAATTGATTTCTCTTTAAATATGACTAATCTGCCTCAGAGTGTCAGAGTGATAGAGTATGAAAATTAGACCCTCAGCTTCTTAAAGAACTAAAATTCTGCAATTTTTTACGTGAGCAAATTGGTATTGGTAGACCTGGAGCAACAAATTAATCGTTTAGACAAAGAAAATGCAGTGCACCCATCAATGGAGATCTAAAGTGTAAAAAAACACTTTCTCTACGATTTAAATATAATCAGATACTTTCCGCCCGCTTAACTAGGGGATTTCTATTTACACAACAAAAATGTTTGGAATTTGGTTAAAAACCTCATAAACTACTAGCTAGACAAATTAGAAAAGAACTTGATGAAGTAAGCAGCTATAGGCCAATTTCACTGCTGACATATGATCAAAAAATTCTGTCTAAAGCTTTGTCTATTAGACTCCGTTCTGTAATAAATAAACTTGTTCACCCTGATCAGACAGGATTTATTCCAAATAGACATTCATTTTCAAATCTTAGTCATCTCTTTAACATTATGTACTCTCAAAATGTAACAGAAGATTTGGTCATTTTTCTCTTGACGTAGAGAAGGCTTTTGACCTGTTAGAGTGGTCTTATCTTTTTGCAATGCTGAAATTTTTTTATATTGGAGATAACTTTGAAAAATGGATACAAATCCTGTATCATAAGCCTTGTGCTAGGATTCTTACTAATAAGTTGCTCTCTCCAATGTTTCATCTACAAGGTTGCTCTCTATCTCCTTTGTTGTTTGCTTTGGCACTTGATCCTCTAGCACATACTATCCGTTCTGATCCCAATATATATGGACATAGAATACTTTAAGTAAAATCTCTCTATATGCTGATGATATACTGTTATATATTACCAAACCTCAGTCTACCATCCCTTCCATTTTAGAAATTATTTCTTATTTTGGCACTTTTTCAGGATATAGGATAAACTGGTCTAAGAGTGAATTAATACCAATAAAGTTTAGTGATTTCTCAGTTATTTGTCGCTTCTACTCTGGATTTTAGATTTAGACAATGGAGAGTTTTGGGTATCAGAACTCTTGGAGACTTATTTATAAAGGGGTCTTTTGCCTCCTTTAGCCAGATACAGGAACAATATAATTTGCCCAAGAGTGATTTTTTTCAGATACTTACAGATTAGGGACTATGTGAGGAAGCACCTTTCTCGTCTAGTTGAGGTCTATCCTACTGAGTTTGATGAACTCCTGAGACTTGGATATAGGGTTAGTCACTTAATATCTACACTTTACAATTCATTATTATGGAAGACCTCACCAAATACAGAGGGAATAAGATCACAGTGGGAACTTGAAATGGGGGAGAAGATAAGTGACAAGCTCTGGATTAATGCATTAGAGCATATTTATAATTGCTCTCAATTCTAGTCATTGCCTTATACAGTTTAAGATCCTTCATCGACTGCTTTATTCAAAAGCAAAGTTACATATAATATTCTCAGATATCTCCCCACTATGTGATAAATGTCAGATTGAGGAAGCCACCCTTCTGCACAGTTATGTTCTTTGCCCCAAGTTAATTCCATTTTGGACAAATGTATTTAAAATCATATCTGATATGTTTTATACTGAACTGATGCTTGACCCACTCTTGGTGGTACTCGGAATTTCAGATAATCTTGCTTCATTTAAAAAATGTCAACAACAGCTATTGTCCTATGCTCTTATTGTAGCATAAAAACTTGTATTAAGGTTTTGGAAAAAGACTGAATCCCCATCTGTGAAAATGTGGTTGGAAGAAATGGTGAAATTATTACGCTTGGAAAGAATTCGGTTTATTTTGTTAAATAAATTAGACTACTTTAATAAGGTTTGGTTTCCTCTTCTCCACTATTTGGATAACAGAGATTGAGTAGGTTTGTGGTGTTGACTGTCCCATTAAAGTGGTATGTTGTAAGTTCCTAGGGCAGGGAGGGTGGGTACGTTATTATTACAACTGTTATTTTTTCATTTTTATCTTCTTTACTATCTTTACCTTGTTGTTTTGGTGCTCTGTTGTTTTTTCTTTGTTTTGTTTTGTTTATTCAAAATGTGGAATCATAAGATGTTTGTTACAATGTGTACTGGACTGTAAGAATCCTCCAATAAAGATTTAAACACATAAATCTTATATTACTTGTATAAAGCAGTATATACACTTTTAGGTAAAAAAAGGTACAAAAGCTGTGACTGGGACAGTATCTTTTCAAAAGGTACATTTTTGTACCTTACTCATACATGCAGTATATTTGTGTATGGCAATATATACTATATAGAGTATAGTAATTGCTTGTATTGTCACAAAATTGTAAACTATATTATCACCCAGCTTTAATCTTTAAGCTTTTAAATGAAGATATTAAGATGTTTTAAACCGTAACATCATAATTTTCTGTGAAGCTGCTTTGAAACTGTGTATTTTGAAAAGCTCTATACAAACACATTTGACATGACTACATTTTCCATGTTAAATTTGTAACATTTATTTTTTCTGTCTCTTACAGGTAGATTCATGTGGACGCGAGGTGTACCCTGATTTCCCAGCCCCTCCCCCTTCCCTCAGTCACCCCCTCCCTACAACCTGTTCACGCCATCCAGCACACTGCGGTCACCATGACGTCCACCTTGCAGACCCTAGCCCTTAAGCTGGCCCCTCCCTCAAGAGAAGCTGGACCCGAGCAGTTGGAACCTTGTAATGACGGCGTGGGGCGACGTTATGAGGTGGTCCCCTCAGTGGTCTGCTCTATGTGCTGTCTCTTTGGAATCATCTATTGCTTCTTTGGTGAGTTTTCATGTTTACATATGCATCACCAAAAGGCAGTATTTGTATGTAGGTCAGGGTTATGGTGGTGGTCTTTAATTTTTCAGTCTGTTTCTGTTTCAAACCCATGTTCTTATTCTAAACATTTTTTTTCGCCCACTTTTAAATATTTCATGAGGATCTAAATAAGGTCATGGCTTGTATAACTGTTCTGCACTCTACTTTGAGATGGGCACAGATTTAAAGGAGGCATAATATTCTACTCTTTTGTACCATTTAGTTACCTCTTTTCTTGATAGTCATCAGCTGTCATGTACAATTTAATAGATGCTTTTGATATTGTATTTTTAAGCCGATTATAAATGATAAATGAAAACAATAGCATTGAACAGGCATTGGTAAAAAATGTGGGTGTTCATGTGTTAATATACCCATAGCTGTATGATGATTTCTGTATTACTGTGTAATAGGAATACATATTATATCAGTACTTTTTAATTGTTATCAGCTATAATTTATACATACTGGTCAGCATTGTTTTTCATTTAAATGTATTACACACAATCTACTACATATCTTCTGCAAATTAATTGGTAGTTTTTTTGTGAGTAAAACATTATGTTTTATAGAATTGTTATATCTGCCTGAATGAATAATATGCTTCTCTGTATGGGGTGTCAGCCAGAAATAATATGGGTACATCCCTACTGGGAAGTTTTAAATGTTAGTTTCAAATCAAAATATTTTATAAAAAATAAAATAAATGACTCTATGTCCCCTAAACTTGGTTTTTGGCTTTCTCTCACGTTTGTACATCGCCCTGTAAAAGAAGTTTTACCATGGTGTAAAGCTGGAAATATTATACATGAAAGGTGAAATCAACCTCTAAGTCACTTTTCCATATTGAAAATATTGGAAAGTGTTGAACTGCTAATAAACTGAGCAGAATCGTGGTCTCACACTTGAGCTATTCTTGAGCTGTGAAATCAGCATTCCCAGTGTTTATCTGTCTAGCTATTTTTATCTTTTTCTTCTCCTTCCCTTCACTCTTTCTCACATTTTTGTTCACTCATTCAGTTCTCACCTCCTGTTCTTTCTCTGTTTTGCAGGTTACCGCTGTTTTAAGGCTGTACTCTTCCTCACGGGGCTCATGTTCGGTTCTGTAATCATCTTCCTGCTCTGTTACAAGGAGCGAGTATTGGACACGCAGCTGAGTGTTGAGGCCAGCGTGGGCATCGGGCTGGGCATCGGCACCCTGTGTGGCCTGGTGACCATGTTGGTACGCAGCGTTGGGCTTTTCATGGTGGGGCTGCTCCTGGGCCTGCTGGTGGGCATCGGGACCCTGATAGGAATGGAGGAGCTGTCATCCAACCCCCCGCGGTCAGTATGGGTGCCTCTGGGAGTCCTTCTGGGGCTGGGCATGCTGTTCGCCGTCCTCACCCTGCAGTGGCAGAGATGCTTCACCACCCTCTCCACGGCCGTGTTTGGGGCTGCAGTGATAGTTGTGGCTACGGATTATTTTGTGGAGCTCTTCGCACTGGTGAGGTACATTTACGAGCGGGTGAAAACGGGCCCCCGGGAGCCGGTGTGCTGGACGACGTGGGTGGTCCTGGGAGCCTGGCCGGCTCTCGCCCTGCTGGGTGTTTTGGTGCAGTGGAGAGTGACGGCAGAGGGCTACTCCCACACGAAGGGTGAGTCAGGGACAGACAAAGTGTTGTTTGGAATATATGACACACTGTTCTTGTGGATTTACTGTACCGGAGAGGGAGAGAAGGTTGTATGAATGTGTGCAGCACAGCAGATGCTTCCTGTCTGTCGGTGTGCTCTCAGGCCTGTGTGACTAATGATCACAGAAACAATCATGCAGAGCAGAGTATCAGTTCATGGAGAGGCTCTCTCTGTCTGACTGTCTGTTTCCAGTTCAGTAAAGTTGTGTGGTTTATAATGTCCAACTTCTTAAAGAAAGAAAGAGTTCACCCAAACATGTTTGGCACTATTTCACCCTCACAGCATTCCAAAACTATATAATTTCTTTTCTTTCATGGAACACATGAAAAGTTTTTTTTTCTTTTTTTATTGCATTTTAACAACACACATGTACATGTACATACACATTTCCATGTAACAGAGAAAACATACAAAACAAAATGCTTCTCAGTATTTTACGTTAGTATACAATATCACCAATTTCAAAACAATTTGAAAGGTTCCCAAACTCCATCAAAAATTATGTATTGATCTGTTAACATATTTGTTACCATTTCTTATTTGGTGCATATATACTTTTCTAATTCTAATCTTTCGCTTGAAGAATGCATATATGAAATTAGTTCATAAATTAAATAAAAAGATTAATGGTGACAGTGGTATATTAACATCAAGGATCTTTTCTATGGGTGCTCCAATTGATCGGTTACTGATCATTATTGGCCGATAATCGCTTGGGGCCAATATCCAAAAACAGATCTCAACACCATAAATGCATATAGTTAAAAGTTTACTGTGTTTTGCAGTCAACACATGGCTTTTGGCTAGGTTTAAATTAAAAGAGCACTTTAAACAAGGCAATATGGCAATCTTGGAGGCAGAAAAAACATTGCTTGTAATAAACATTTAAATGCAAAAGGAAAGGCTGTTTTTGTCAATGGTAAGTATGTGATAACATAAGAAAATTAGTTAAATGTTTTGCCACTTAATAAATACACATACATATATATATATATATAAAATCTAGAAGTAAATACAAAAGTAAAAGCCCTAATAATGTGTTGCTTTGCTTATATTTATTGCGGTTGAGTCACCTAAGACAGGAATTCCTTCTCAAAAATGAAATTCAGGCCCTGAATAAATGCCTAAAAATTGATTGGAGTATCACTATAAATAATTCTATCTGATAAAAAGAAAGCTTTAAAAAATCAGTATCGGTTTCTGTGATCAGCAGTTGGCGATCGGCCTCAAAAATCCTGATCGGAGCACACCTAATCTTTTCTATCATTACTTTCACATCTTTCCAGGAATTCCTAACTTCTTCACACTCCCATATACAGTGATACAGCGTTCCTTTAAAGGTGCTGCATCTTAAGCAAGTATCTGGGATATTTTCATTATATTTATGCAATACAACTGGAGTTATATAAATCCTCATCAACCACTTTTATTGTAGCAGTTTCAGTCGTGGGTTCATTGTAAGTGATTCATCTTCCTTGAATGCTTCCATCCAGTCCTCCATCTGAATATCGTCCTTAACATTCGATATCCAAGCTTCCAGTTTATAATCAGAAGAGTCCTTTGTTCCTGACACCAGCATATTATACAGTATAATGAAAATGTATGAGAAGTTTATTAGAACTTGAAAAGTGCTCTTTTGATCATGAATGAGCACAGATAATAGTAATAATATTGTGATGTGGCTTAGTGCGATTATCAAATAGTAAAGACTGCAATTTAACTAAATAAATATATGCACTGCAGATTTTAAAGCAAAGTGTGGCAGTGTGTTTATTTACACACATGCAGCTTATGATCCAGTGTTTTTAATCCTTCAGGAGCATTTATAAAGAGAGGAAGCTTTTAGGTTAGCATGAAATGGATTTGTTTTTGCAAATTACAGATCTTATTATGAAAGTTTCATCCATTGAATGTTTCATTTTCATCTTGTACATTTTTACACCTTAATCAAAATGTCATAAATGTACCTTCTAGTGAAAATGACCCCTTTGTCTTTGCTGACTTATGCAGGACTTAAATCATTCAGCCCACTTAAACCCACCACTGAAAGCTTGTGTTTAACTTCATCCACTTTCAAATCCATGTCTCAAAATCATATCAACAATCAATGCATAAAAGCAAGTCTCGCCTACTTTTTTCTTTATTGATGGTCTATTACATGTACTGTACAAATACAGAAGAAACGTTCTGTCACGTTTCACTTTCATCCTGTCTTTACGTGATCCCTGTAGTTTTTCCATTAAAATAAAAGGTTAATGGTTTAACATTTGAACAGTTGTACTGGGAAAAACATGTAGTAGTATTAATAGTGCTGTAGTAGTAGTAGCATGTTATTTTTCTTTAAAGAGCACCAAATAGTGAAATAGTATTTCTTATTTTGTTTAATTTTGTTAATTTTTATTTAAGATTTTTCAATGTTATTATTATTATATGATATATAAATCACAAAAAAAAAAATGAACAGCTATCCTCTTAACTGAACATTTAGTCACTGTTAAATACACTGCCTGACTTTTTTGCAGAAAGCAGCGTTCTAAAGCGTCATTTAAACCCAAAGTCATTTTCTTTATTAAGGTATTAAGAGAAAGTGTTACACCTGGGTTTGTGCCAGAAAGCAGCTTATGCAGCCATTTAAATACATACGTAGGTTTTTAAAGAGTGTGTATGAGTGTAGAGAAGAACGGATAAGTAAAGTAAAGGAAATGTCTGGATAAAGCCGCTTACTGGTAGATCACAGTGCATGTAAACATGAACACCGCTTTCATGTCTTAAGCAAATTTACTGTAGAAACCAGAAAGCCGGTGTGCATATAAACATACTCTTTTTCTATTCATCACATTAACCATTGTATGGCTTCAGGGTAACATCATATGCGTTCTGAATTTACATTTTTATCCATTCACTTTAAAAAAGTGAACACGAAGCAATGTATATTTTTGTGTGTTTGTGTGTGCAGGTCATATATGTACATGTTTTCATTTTTGCATAGACAAAATGTATAATGTTCAATATAGTGTATGTATAATGTGTGTTTCAGTTATGTAATGTGCCCTCTCTCTCTCTTTCTCAGTGATGATCAGTCGCCAGCAGCGGCGAGTTCAGCTTATGCGCATACGTCAGAAGGAGGAGAGGAGGGAGAGCAGCAGGAAGAAAAAGAGAAAGCAGCCACAGAACGCAAACCACACACATGCTGCCAAAGCCCTGCACCCAGAGCCCGCCTACCGCAGGAAACCCAACCCTATACGACGCTTTGATGGAGACGTGCTTTCTCCTGTGAGTCCACACACATGCACACACACCATCCGACACATACCTACTTGCTCTTATTCACATATACTGCAGAGCAGGTTAATATATGACTGCAAAAGAATGTCCCTGTAATTAATTAATTGATGTTTTTGTTTAAAAAAGTATTCTAGTATTCTAATGATCTGGATGGGGAATTTATTTAACTCTTTGACACATACCACCACACAGTAATGATAACTTTAGGCTGGTCCTGGGCTCTTACAATCACACCAGTGTGATTAGAACATGTAGTACTTCACGTGATCAACTGCTAAATTTAAATCTGCTTTTGTGCTTTGACTGGCATTGAGACATGCTTAGCGCTGGTCATTTAGTGTTTTCAACCACATAATGTTAGTCTTACCATAACTTTGATTTTGGGAAATGTTTAATCCTACAAAGCTGGAAAAACTTGTCACCTGATAACCTCGCAAGCCACACATTTACTTACAAAAGTAACTATAGTCTTGTTTCATAATGTAGTAATATTTAGTTTTTTGCTCCCTTTATGTGTTTTTCTCTCTGACAGAGCTATATCCAGAGTTTTCGGGACAGACAGGTGGATGGGCGAGCTTATCCAGTGGGTGGTCTGATGGCTGCGGGTCACACGAGTGTGGATATGGACTATGACTGTGGATCCAGGGTTCCTCTCACTTCTGGGGTCGGACCACATGTTCGGGTCTGACCACACTCACTTCTTCACAAACCCCACCCCCCCTTACACACACTTCATCCGGTGCTGACCTGACCCTGGGTCTCGCACGCACAGAGGCTTGGGTCTCCTCACCATTCAGAACTGAACAATGAAAGCACTTCTAACTATGATACTGGACGCATCATTCAGAGACCACGGTTGTATTAAAGAGCTGCTTTCACAAACACGATTACACTAACACACTTTACCTGAACATGTGCCTAAGATGTGGCATTCTGTTCACCTAATACAAAAACCATTATGAGGTGGTTAAAAAAAAAAAAAAAATCAATCTGGGCTCCATTCTGTCAAATTATTTTTAAAAAGACGTCTGTGGTAAATTAGTGTGTTGCCCGTTCATCAATGTTTCACGATATTGCGTTTTTGTTTGTGACAAATTCATCAGTTGGTGCTGAATCTCGTCTTTGTACTACAAAGCTGACTGTCATTTTGAAGTCAACCGTTCCTCCTCTCATAGTAAAGTCTGTGGATTCCACCAGTCAGTGTCTGTACTGTGAGATCCCGCATTCCGGCCCAGGACTGTACCAAATACCGTTGAGCAGGGGTGCCTTCGAGACACCACTTAGAAACTCTCTCAGGAGAATCCAGCTCCTTAGCCTTGTTTCAGAAAGGCTGTAGGGCAAAGAGCCATATTACTGCTGATCAGAGCCACCTGGTCCACTCTGGGATGCAGATCTGAACGCCTGGTGATGAAAAGAACGAGGACAAGATGGAGGAAATAAGCGAAGATGATACTCAGGGACATGAATGTTTTGGTGTACTGGGGAGAAAGAACTATAAAGTACATGGACACAGAATAATGATGCAAAAACTGTAGATTTGTCCCCTCGGAAGCGAGCGCAACGAATGCCACCACGAGTGTTCAGTTACTGCTGTGTAAAAAACTAGTTTGCAAGTGAACCTATAGGGTGTCCAGGAAGACATGAAGGTTGAGGAGCAAAAGTCCTTCTTAAAAGATCCCCACAGTCCTTTGGGGCAAACTGCATGACATAAACACACCCATTTTCCTTTTCACAATAAGTTTTCAGACCCATCTTCATACAGACAATTGAAATGAGCAATTTCTGCCATGGTGTCTCTCTTTTCTTTTATTATTCTGCAAAGCAGAAAATCTATGTTATGTACATAATATGCACATTTAGTATATCCATTTCAACATGGCCTCTCATATTTATTAGATATTGGTTTATTCCTAATTAATTGTTTTTCAAGGGACCCAAGTCCTGTTAGGTGAACGGATGGTGGTATTTATTAGTTTGTTTGTTTGGTTTTACATGCATAGTCATGTTTTCTTTATAACTTACCGTCTGATAACAGAGTGTAGTCTTAAAGACAGAAAGTCTTCATGCAATTAAACCTTTGACAATCTGACATCTTTTTTTTTTTTTTTTTTTTGGACACTGTACAACAGCATGTGTTTGTATGGGCCTGGTTATTATGGTAAACTTTGTGAATTCACTGTGTCTCTTGTGATCTGTGACTCATCTCTCTATTTCTGTCTGGGCATATTTATACTCATGTATAGGTGAACAAACACACAGAGAACATATTAATGGAATGTGTTGGCTTAGGTACTTTGAATTTATTTATTTATTATGCTTGGCACCATCCTCACAGTTCTCTTTTTCATTTTATGTCTGCTTTCTGCTTCTGTTCTCTCCGTTTACTGCACTCGCCTTACTATTACTGTTCTTTTACCTTATCTGAAACTTGATTAATCTACCTTACATTTTTCCAAACTGACATGTAGGCTATAACAGGACTAAAAATGCTTAAAAATACAGATTTAAAAAGAATGTGATAGCTCTCTCTACTCCCGCTCATACAGATGTGCTCATATCACTTTTAGGATGTGTGGAAAAACAAAAGAAACTACAGATTAAGAAAATCTGTCCTAAAGGTTTTATTTTTTTATCTTGGTTTGATTCTTGCAGCTCCTTGTCCGAGGTTTACATGATGTCCTGCTGGTGTTGTGTAGATTCACTCACCACCTGTAGGGGGCAGTAGACTGATTTAAACTTGTCAACAGGTAGCCAATTTGTGAGGCAATCATTCCTGAAAAGTATTTAAATGCAATCAAATATTTTTACGTTTTACTTAAGTAGTTTAATTTTATTGCACCAAAGATTACCTTAATATTGCAAAGGATGTAGAGGTTATAAATGGGAGGGAATGAAAGAAGACAGCACTGGGATGAACTGAAGTGTGTGTGTGTGTGTGTGTGTGTGTGTGTGTACATATCACACCTCCCCATCACGTGTCTCAATGGTCTTGATCAGGACAGTTTTCTTTGAGTGCATTTCAGATGCTCTCTGTTGGTGCTCTGGACTCGTCTCTGTTGAAAATTATATTTAATAAAAATTATGCCCTACCATTTCAGTAACATATACATTTTACATACATAAATTTTACAACACTTTACAATAAGATCTTTATTAGTAAATATTAGTTAATGCTTTGAATTACAACGTGGAATGCATTTATTACAGTATTTACACATCATCTTAGTTATCTCAGTTCCATTAAGTAATATTAACATATAAAACTTGATTTTAGTGATGTATAAAATGATGAAATTAACTGAGATTAATAAACGTTTGGGATGTATGTTTAATTGTTAATGTTAACAAGAATGAACCTTATTACAAAGTGTTGAAAATAGTGCTGTCAAACAATTAATCATGATTAATCGCATCCAAAATAAAAGTTTTTGTTAACATTATGTATGTATTTTCTGTATATTTCTATATAAATATTAAATGTGTGTATATAAAATACATGTAAATGTTTTCAAAATATTTGTTTATAATATATACATAATAAATGTATGCATATTATTTAAACAAAACTTTTTGGATGCGATTAATTGCAATTAATAATTTGACAGCAGTAGCTGAAAATATCCAGTCAATTCTTAGAATAGTTAAAAGACTAGCATTTATTTTAAAGATTTTTTTTTAGAAACCATGTAAATTATGCTAGCTGTTTTAGCTTTGATTTAAATCACTGTTTACCTCATGTTTTGTAATTAATATTATAATTATTATTATTTTACTTTAAATTATTCACAAGACATCACAAATTGCAGGAATCTGCAGGTAGTCAAGTACAACGCCTCCTAGTGGCCTCTAAGGAAACAACATTTTTAGCATATATCACAAGTTTTCCATCTTACCTCTAAAGCTTATAGTGGAATATGACTGCATGGGCATCACAATCCTTTAAGTGAGAGAGGAAGAAAGGTAAAAAAAAAAAAAAGGTACAAAAAAGCCATCAGAATAAGCAGAAATGTATGGTAAAAACCACACACAAATCTTTTTCATTAGCTTTGTACCCAAGTACCTGCTCTCTTCTCCTTCCAGCAGCTTCCTGTAGGTGGCGATCTCCACATCCAGGGCCATCTTAACGTTGAGCAGGTCCTGATATTCACGCAGGTGGCGTGCCATCTCGTCCTTCATGTTGGCTATCTCTGCCTCCAGCCTGGCGATGTTGTCCTGGAAAGCACCGGCCTCACGACCGTGGCGATCCTCCATATCTCTCATCTGCCTCATGAGAGACTCGTTCTACAGAGTGATAGACAAAAAGATGAATGCCACATGGAGAAAGACAAAGAACATGTCCACATCAGACAGAACAGATAAACATACAGTGCCCTTGAGGGAGTCGATCTCACAGGTGTAGGACTGGATCTGGTGTCTGTACTCCATGGTCTCCAGCTTGGCTTGTTTGAGAGCGTCATTGTTCTTGCTCACTGCCTGGTTAAGATCTGACACCTGATGGTGAAAATACAACATTCAAAGATCAACAGGTTTTCCTTTCAATTATCTCACTCAGTTTACCAGTGTTATGGAAGCTGCTTTCCCATTGAAAGATAAACTCCCTTCAAAAAAATGCAATATTACTGCCAAGTGTTTAATTTAATCTCTTTTCAACTTGTTTTCTTTCAATTAAAGCATGTTTGTACGTCTTTTTTTTTACTCATAGCTGAGCTCATGCAACTTATGATCAATAAGAGTCGAAACAAAAATGTTTTAATTAAAGGAATCAAGTTGTAAAAAAGACTGAATGGAATATTTCACAATAACATAACATAATGAGAAATTTATTTTTGTAGGCAGTCTATTTTTGACTGGAAACACCACAAGTGTAACAAGGTTGGGGGGAAATCCAGTAAAAAATTAAAAACAGGTATCCTAAGTCAGGTACGTAGGAGAATGTATAAAATGCATATATAATACATAATGGTGAAAATGCAAAGGTCACATAATAGGTGTCTCACCTTTGACTTGTACCAGTCCTCAGCCTCTGCGATGTTCTTTGCAGCGATGCCTTCATACTGAGCACGGATGTCCCTCAGGGCAGCAGTCAGATCTGGTTTGGACATGTCCATCTGAATTTGGACTTGAGTCTCTTGCATCTGGGCTTGCAACTCACGAATTTCCTAGAGAAAGGAAAAGCTTGTGTGTGTTTCTGCTTGTTTTAATAAAGTGGCATGGCATTGCTGATAGGACTAGTGGCAGGACTAATCTCAAGCATCCATACACAGCTGGCCCTGAAACAGAGGGTTGTCATGCTGTTTTAAAGTAGCTGTGTAATCTCCAGGAACAGATGCAGCTCTATAAAAGAGCTCTGAGATGAGATTCACTCGGCTCAGCAGTGTTGGGAAGCTACTTTGAAACTCTAGCTTTCAAAGCATTAAGCTGCTTGTAATTGAAAATTACAGTTTTTCCTGTATTTATTGTAATTGTATTTATAATTGGTTCCACTTTATCTTCCATCTTTAACTACTGTACAGTCTAAAATATAGTGACAAATAGCTAGATATTGCATTACAAAAAGAGTTGTAAATGTCATACAAGTAAAGAGACCCAAAGAATTTATTAAATCATTAAACTTTTTTCTGAAGAGATTAACTTGCACAGCTAACACACTGATTCACTACAAATATAAATATCAAAATGAATATTTTTGAGTTTGTACAAGACATATCTGACTCACTGATTGTCTCATGTATTAGCCTTAGCAATATTACAAATAAATCAGTGAATCATTTCTTGAATGAAGAAAGGCATTATTACCAGAGTGTGTATGAGAAGTGTTATATTTTAAATTGACTTGGCTGTAATCTGTGTTTTACAACATCAATTAAAAATTAAATGCCCATAAATGTGCTAACCTCCTCGTGGATCTTCTTAAGGAAGGCAATCTCTTCTTGAAGAGTCTCTATACGTCTTTCCAGATCCAGGCGGGCCAAAGTAGCAGCGTCTACATCCTAAAATTGAATGTAATATCAAAATAAAACTAAGCCACATTTTATTTTTCATTACCAATGAGAAATAAAACAGAATGGAACTTAAGAGAGGGAGTTTTGTGTTTTAGGGACTCACTGCTCTGAAAGCAGACAGATTATTCTCTGCCTCTTCCCTCAGCGCAATCTCCTCCTGAAGCCTGGCAAGAAGAAGAGGGAGAAGGGAGTTATGTATCTCATATTTATTACAGCCAGCCTATTTCCTTTCCTTTTATAGACTGAAGGTTTACTGCAACCTCACACAAAGCATTTCCCGCTGGAAGATGGAGTGGGGCCAGCACATTTAGGCTGACTAACTCCTGAATAGGAAGTAAAGCTAGTCTATTGTAAACAACATGCTTGAAAGGACAATAGCTTCCTTAATAAAGGCAGTTTCCTTAAGCCTTTAATAACCTCTCTAGGTCTGATATAGCATTTTATTTTCCTCATAATTGGTTGGTAGACAAGATGAAGTCATGTTTAATCATTTCCTAGCTTGGTTACTACAGAGACAGGTAATTTGAAACTCTTTTCAGCATTAAATAAAGAACACAAATTAGAACTCTCCAGTGACCCCGAAACACCTGCGGTCAGCGGTCTCTCAATGGTCTATCAAACTGATTATAGAAATTCTATTCCTTTCCAATTTTGTTCGTCCATGTTGAGAAGACTGTCCCTATACAGTGACCCAGTAGTGCAAAACACAACACATAAAAGTAATTTTGTTGTGTAGTGACTTGTTACTTTAATTGTGTTATGGCTTGTTATCGTTGTGTTGCGGCTTGCTTTCATTGTGCTGTGTTAATTTCATTATGTTGCAGCTTGTTGCTGTTGTATTGTGCACATTTCATTGTGTTGTGACTTACTTTTTATGTTGTGACTTACCGTTGTGTAATACTAATTTTGTTGTTTTGCGTTTTGTTTCTGTTGTTTTGTGACTTGTTTCCATTGCGTTGTGTTAATTTTGTTATGTTAAGACTTTTTTCTGTTGTGTTGTGCTAATTTAGTTGTGTAGTGGCTTGTTTCCGTTGTGTTGTGACTTGTTTGCATTCTGTTTTATTTATTTTGTTGTGTTGTGGCCATTTCATTTTGTGTTGTGACTTGCTTCCATTGTGTTGTATTCAGTTTGTTATGTTGTGGCTTGCTTCCATTGTTGCAGATTGTTACCTTTGTGTTGTACTCATTTCGTTATTCTGTTGTGTTGTGTAGATTTCGTTGTGTGGCGCACTACTGAGCCACTGTACTTTTCTGGACAAAAGTGATTTTAGTAAAGTAAAGACACTTATAGAAATAAAGTACCTGTAAATGCTTTTGATACAGCAGAACCTTTACTCATTCAATAAAGAAAGGGCTATAAATATAAATCGATATTATCAATACATGAAAAAAAAAAAATAACTGGTCACTTTTCTCTCCTACATTTGTTAAATAGTTTACAAGAGTAACAAGTGCTCCTGTTGCTGTGATATAGCCTTCACACTGTGTTACGTGTGAATGCGCTGTTTGTATTTCTCTCAGATTGTGTTATCTTCACTGTCTGGGGCAGCAGAATGTGTGTGAGGTGTTTGCTGTGGGGAGAGATCATGTTCATTCCCCTGTTGGCACTGAATGACTCTGGATTGTTATGTAATGTACTGTGTGTTTCTAAATACGAAATTCAAGAGTGGGTTGACAGCTTCAGAACCAAAAAGAATACATGAATAAAATTTGCATGTATTTTTGAATCATCAAATAACATCTGTTTACAAAAGTATTCCTTTAAGCCCCTTTTTCATTTGTATCATGCTGGAAAAAAAAGTTTCAACAAGCCTAAGCTGGTTTGATGGGCCTGGCCAAGATGTTCTTCAGAAAATCTTTTTGGACTCCCTGGCCAAAAATCTTAAAGTCTTAAAGCCCCTATTTTGGATTTTTGAAAATTACCTTTTATGCAGTGTGTAACACAGCTCTAAGTGAATGAAAACAGTTTTAAATCTGAAAGTGCAACGTGTATAAAGTTATTGTCTCACTCTCAAAAAAAAGAGTTCCGAAACGAGTCGTTGACATCAAAACGAAAGATATGGCATATTGCCCGCCCACTTGTTGATCTTTTCGTGTGGTCAGAATGAAAATGCGAATTCATTCTTTGCCACTACTTGGAACGTTTAAAGCTCACAAACACTGCTTTAATGAAATCACTGGAGGGGTTTGGAAAAATGAATCGTTGAACAAAAAAAGTAAAAAATAAATGCATATTATAAGAAAATGAAAGTGTTTTTGACCTTGCATGCATGTGAACCTGTGTTTGGGACTCCCAAAACCAAAATATGAACCTTTCACAACCCGTACTAGGGACACTTTATATATAAAGGTTCTTTATTGGCATTAATGGTTCTATGAAGTGAACCTAACTGAAAGGTTCTTTGGGTAAACCAAAATGGTTCTTCTGTGACATCATTGCAAAATTCCTTTTTGAACCTTTATTTTTAAGAGTGAAGTGATTTCTTGTAGCATGAACATGGTAAGTTCCCAAGACCCATCTAAAACAAGCCAGACCAGCCCAACTAGACTGTTAAACCAATTTAGGCTAGTTTAAGATGTTTCTTCCAGTGAAGATTCATGCTTCATGCACCTCACCTGAGTTTCAGTTTCTGCAGGTCATCTGCCAAGTTATCCCGCTCCACCTCCACACGTGATCTGTGACTGGTGACCACTTCGATCTCTCTTCTCAGCTCCCTCATCTCCTCCTCATAAAGGTCGGCGATCCGTGTGGGCTCCCGCCCCCTCAAGCGCTCCACCTCAATCACCAGTACCTGGTTCTGGTGCTCCAGCATGCGGACCTTCTCAATATAGTTGGCGAATCTGTCGTTTAGATGCTGAAGCTCAGCTTTCTCATTGGTGCGTGTTTGGAGGAACTCCTGGTTGAGCGCGTCGGCCAGGTTGAAGTCCAGCGTCTCACCCATCCCACCATAGGAGCGGGTATAGCCCGCAGACAAGTTGGGCATACTGTAGGAGGAGGCTCGATAATTGGAGAATCCAGGAGAGGAAGTGGAGGACTTGCTGACTTCGTAGACTCTGGAGCTGACCCGTGAGCTGCCGGACCCCCCGGTGGAGGCTCGGCCAAACACTGCCCGGGACATTGGTGGTGTCAGGTAGCCAGGACCACCAAACATTCGACGGTATGATGAAGAGGATGAGGAAGAGGCGTAGTGGCTCATGTTGGAGCACAAGAAGGACAGACCAGATGAATGCAAACTCCCTCCGGAGAGGATAGAGACAGAATGAGCGCATGGCATGCTCATCTGAGGCTATTTGTAGGCTTCTGCCCCCTCCCTTCCCAGCTACCCCAAACCACTTTCTCCCATACCATCTTCTCCATCCTACCCCTAACAAATCATTTCTCCTATCCTATCTCTTTCACTCACTGCCCAGCTGTTCCAACTCTTGGCACAAAAATATTGAGCTGATTGACTATGAACTGAAAGAGAAAAACAACTGTGCCCCTCATCACAGTAAACTCATCACTGAAACTTAGCTGACTCTCTGGTCCAGACCAGCAAGGAAATGACAAGTATGATTTTTTTTTATTCCTTGTTCTAATTACAGGAATAGTCAACCCAAAATGAAAATACTGTGTCACCATTTACTTACTCATAATTTCAAACCTGTAAGACTTTCTGTGTATAGATAGATAAGTTTTAAAATATAGATTTAAAATAATTAATAAAAATGATAAAACACCAAAACTGCTAAAATTAAATTGGAAACTAAAGAAACAAAATATAAACATTAGCACAAACAATAGTAGTATCTCTGATACTAAAATAACAAAAACAGCATATTGAACTTGATATTTTTTTTTTTTAAATGTTATTTTGCAGCAGGTTTGGAAGACATCAGGGTGAGTGTAATGATGACAGAATTTTCCTTTTAGGTTGAACTATTCCTTTAATTTTAAATGCAAAAGACCACTTTAAGAATAAAATCATTCCTCAAAGATGTCTCATTTGTTTATGAGAAAATTTAAAAAGCATTCACATTGGAATTCCATAAATTAGCACACTGATTTGACTGCATCGCTTTGCCATTTGTAAATGTCCTGATAACAGCTTGAGAAAATGTCACATTCTAATATTGTTAGTGCAGCATCTAAAGCTGGTAAACAGATGAGCGCAGATTGAGCACAAGGTTTATCTAAGCTGCCTTAAAAAGGAAAGGCACGAACATTAGAGGAGAAGATGCAAGACTGTACCTTCTCTGGAAACAGCAGGGAGATGATCCTCTCCTCCTGCATTGGTAAACTCATTGCGTCATTATTAACAGTGGCATTTCCCATGTCACTACTGAAAGAGAGCAGATTTACAATATTTCAACACACCCCTGAATATAATATAATATATAATATAATATAAAAATAAAAGTACCTATCTCACTGGAAGATGTCTTGAAGCTGATTTAAGATTTGAAGTGGCGAACAATGAGGGCCAAGGAATCTCAATGTTGCATATAAAGTCTTGCCTAAAATCACATCTAGTATAGCCTACTGACATATTGCTGCCCATAATGTAAATCTTATGTTGCAAAGTACTTTAAATTACTATATTTTAGTTTTATTTAACACATTTTACTGTGGGAGGGACAATTAAACATCCTGAACTTTACTATAAATTGGTTTATATTAAAAAAAATAAATCTAATTTACTCTCCCTCTGGCTATCCAATATCTAAATGAGTTTGTTTCTTTTTTGGAACAGATTTGGAGAAATCGCTTTTTTATTAATGGATGCTCTGCAGAGAATGAATCTTTTCTGATTCAGACAAGACAACTTTTTCAATGGAGAAAGCAATTATGGACAGAGGACTCTGCACATTTTGCATCTCTCCTTTATCTGACACACCAATTTCAGCTCTGAGTCTCTACTAATGAGCTGATGAGCTGAATCAGGTGTGTTTGATTAAGGAGACATGGAAAACATGCAGTATTGGGGGCATCGAGGAACGTGGTTGGGAACCACTGATCTAAGCTGTATGTACATTTCTGCAGATGATAATAATATGCTAAAAAGTTGAGATCAAGGCTTGTTTTCATATACAATCTTTTGTATAATTTTAGATCTTTTGTAAGCTGATCAAATAAGGCATATAATTGTTACAAGCCTCTGGTGGCTGTCCATGGTTCTTCTCAAACCTATTTATAGACAGTGTAAGAGGACTGGAATGCCATCTTTACAAAAGCTTCTCTGGAAGTCTTCAGCTGACAGGAGAGAGAGACCACTGGTGACAGAGCATATAAACACATCTTCTTTTCTTCTACTTCCCCACTCTCCTCCTGTTTATTTGCCTTTTCTCCCATCCTCCTCTATCACTTTCAGCTCTATATAAGGTGTACAAGCCTCTGAGATCAACAAGGGATACTGAGAATGTTTGATAAAATGAAGAAGAAAAGCATTGTGTTTAAAGGGGCTTTCAACACACAAACATTTCTATTGCATGATACCACAATTCAATGGTTTGTATTTACTCTATTTAATTTATTACCTGAATAAATACAAAACAAGTACAAAATAATTGCTGGCCAAAACAAATAGTGATAACATTGAACAAAGTTAGACAAAGTTCCTGTTTTCTTTGAAACTGCTTTAATTAGAGAGTGTGACCTTTCACTATCAGATGTTTCCATGTTATTATTCACATAGAAGCGGTGACATTTCTCTTTTGTTGTGTGACTGAATAAAACTATGCTGTGGCCAAAACCACATCACACCCTAAAAGTTCAGGGGCATACAGCATTGCTGTGCAATATCACTCAGATATAAGCTTGAAATCTAGCCATGCATGCATTTAATAAAGTTTTTACTTATGGTATAACACAAAAATGTAAATGATATGAAATATGGCAGTTATATGTGTAATGGAGTTTTGTGAATCGTCAGTTAACTTCCTGCTCCAGGGCTGTGTGTGCTCTTGCGTTGGGAAAAGGAGCTGATCATGTTTCTAAATACTCTATTGCAACCTGGCAACCATACACAAACACAGGCATACACATCTAACTGTAAGTGCAGTTATTTTGTTTGTGTACTCATCTATGCATATAATTAAATATATTATATTATAACTAAGACAAACTCTTTAAAGTTCTTCTTCTCTCTAGCCCTAAAAGTCTCTGGGCATCAGGGCTTCTAAAATATGGGATTTATCCAGATTTAAGCTGAACATTTTGTTGGACAGGAAAATTTAATTTTTTCATTTTAGAAAATAGTTTTGACAGTTTAGAAAAACAAAACAAAACAAGGATCACTTATTCTGCCATGTATACTTTCGGACAAGAATGGTATTACGGCCTTCATCTGTGAGATAAAATGTCTATTAATTTAAGGAGCTCGGCTGAAATCAGTGTGGGGCCCCGGCCTGGACTTCCCGCTTGAAGGAACACTTCGATAAGACATAGGCCTACATGTTTTTCAGAAAATTACAATGGTGCATAAACAAATTTAATGCTAGTATTTATTAGCTGCTGTTTTTCAGTTATAGCACCCCCTATGGATAGAATATGACACAGTTTGTGGTGTAACCTCATGTTCCTTGTTTCTTTCCTTTTGCATTCAGCCCTTTGCATTAGCACTTTTACATTAGGTCCATTAGTTATAATAGGTAATGCCCAAGAATTTCATTGCTTTTATCTTTAAAAAACTATGACTGAAGTTTTTCTTCTCACTGAGATCAGCCTTCCAAGTTTGGAGTCTTTGAGGTATGTTTTATTTTGTACAATAAAATAACAAACATTTTGCTAATATTTTACAAAAGGGCCATGCCAAAATAAATGTACAGCAGTTTCAGGGCAACCGACAATAAATCAATATTGTATTTAAAATGTACCAAATGATATTTGGCTGGATAAATCCTGTATATAATTTTGAATGGTACTTCCTGAACTTTGTCTGTAGTTAAATATTGATTAGGTATTAACAAATCCTTTTTCCAAACACTATTGTCTGTCAGTTGATTCCTAAACATAGGAAAAAACACTATGGCCCGGTTTCACAAATGGGGCTTAGCTTAAGCCAGGACTAGGCATTGGTTAAATTAAGATATTCAAGCAACTTTTTCAAAAATGCCTTACAAGAAAATATTACAGGTGTGCATCTTAACACAGAACAATGACACTGACATGTTTTAAGATAAGTCAGAGCAAGATATTTTCATCTGAAACAGCACAAACATGCAATTTAGTCTGGGACTAGCTTAAGCCTTGTCTTGGGGGAATGTCTCGTTGAAATAAAGCTCTTATGGAACTGTTGTGTTATTTAAGAGAAAAAACCAGAAGTCACCTATTTAAGAACTCATTACATTAGGCAGAGACCTAACTGGTAGCCTATATTTTGTTTTAGAGAATAGGAACACGAAGTCTAAGTGAGTAGGGAAGGGAAGAAGAGAGTTTAGGAACAGAAGATTTTTGTACATTCACGTTCGCATCTGAATTGGACGTAGTGGGCTAAATCTTTAAAATTGAAAAACATGAAACAGCAAAGGTAATTAATGCAGTCAGACAAAAACAATAGACCAAGTTTTACCAAGTAGCAAAAAAATAAAGAAGAAGAAATACAGAAATACAGAACAATTGAAAAAGTGCAATTATAAAATAAAAAAATAGTAAAGAAATTGGATTAGTAGGGAGAATTTTATGTTTGTTTTTTTACTGCTTATTATAGCATTGGCCGGACTGTAAAAAAAAAATTATGAGTCATGGGTCTTGTGGCTAATTTTACATACTGATTGCAAGATTTGGCCCATTTTAAAAAAAAAGGGGTTTTATTTTATATATATATATTAAAAAATGCCTTGAATTGAAATAAAGGAATTTTGGTCAATATTGATGGCATCAAATTAATATTTTGCTGAATGTGTTTTAGGCTGGTTTAGGTCTGTCATGGATAAATAAATGGCAATAAAACTACCAGTAGGTGGCAGCAAGTCCCTGTTTTAATAAATGATCGTTCAAAACGGCTAATTCAATTAGAAACGAAAGTGCTTGCGTCCCAATGTGCATAATATCCATCCTAAATTCTATGTTATATTAGAAGTTTTAAATACTATTTAGGGAAGATAGGGTGGATAGTATACACATCGGGACACAGGGAGTGAGACAGTCTGAATGGACGGTTGAATCACTGGATCACTCGATTCCCTCAATCGATTCATTCAAGGAACAGAACGCAGTGTTGCACTGTTGTATAAAAATAGACACATTTGTGCTAGCGCACATGTGCTGATATTCAGACAAATACTTTTTTTGTGCAATTAATATAAAACAAAAACTTTTTTTTTAATTGCTGGAATTATAAGGGCATTCATCACGCAGTGAAGGCTTTTGGACTCTTAACACGTGTTTTATCTAAATTATATAGGCTATATATTTTTTGTTTGTTTGTTTTGTTTTTGCAAAGTTGGATAATGTCGATTTGTAATGTAATTAGACGAATTTATCATTTCATGTTCGCAGAGATGGGCATAAATACATAGAAGTGTATTTAAAATAAAAATACTGAGTGGAAAAATGTATTTAAATACAAATACAAAATACTGTGTAAAGAATGTATTAAAATACAAATACAGTATTTTGTATTTTGAAAATACACAAAATACATGTGAAATTGGCCATCAAGTGCA